>APFE030668083.1:0-17758 GCA_000404065.3 Pinus taeda | reverse complement strand
CAGAGCACCCCCTTCGTTGCATCGATTACGTAGCGGGGGGGTCACAGTGGGTTTGAGGGGTGTAGGTAACCCCCCTCTATGGGGTCCGAGGCAGCGCCCCAGAAAATTTTGTTTTTTGGACCCTATGTTAGGTTCGGCGGACCTACCTATGGTTTTTTGCATGATTTTCGCACATGGTTTTGGACGTGATGGTTTTCGTTCCATGGTTTTGGACGCAATGGTTTTTCGGTCCATGGTATTAGATGCTTCGGCATGTATAAATATGTATTGTAACATTGAAAGAAATATAATGAAAAATCAATTTGGTAGTCTCGGTTTTGGAATCCAGGGGAAAATCTCTGTGTATATGTGTTTTATGTGTTATTCTCTCACATTGTTTATTTTCTGTGTTTTAGAATTCGTATGCAAGTAATTTCCGTACGGGGTTAAAACCTACATTTCCAAGGATACTATTTTTGACAACACACCTTTTGGAGACCTTGGAGAAGTTTATCCTGTAAACTCTTTCAAACATTGATATCAGTAACTATTTACATATTGAAGAAGGGAAATGAGAAATTCATGGGAATCATTTTGACAAAGACCCTATTTATGACACCTATGATGATGATATCAATAGGACCTTCGTCATTCCACACATCCCTAGGGTTGTAGTTAAATTACATGTAGACCCTTTCCTCAACCCTCCTTGTACTAATGAATTCTTTTTCTCACTTGAGTATGATCATCATGAGAAACTTGCCTGTTGTCTCTCCCCATGTCATTAGTCTCTCTTTCCTTTCAATTATGTCCCTAGGACGGTCATAAAGCATGATATAAATGATAAATACCATGATAGAGATGATATACTTGAGGTTGCCATCCATCGACGGTTTATGAGCTTGATTGTTGATATCTATAACTTTTGGTTGGAAGAAAGGATCCTGTGGAATAGATTACATTCCCTTGTTCCCTCTCCCTCTTTGATTCTCCGTGTGTGGTCATCTCATTTTCCCGCATCCAGCCCTAATGACCTTCCATGTTTTCATTCCTGCCCTTGCCTTTGGATCTATCGCATGAGTAAGCAAAAGGGAAGTTGTTTTCATGTTGACTGGATGATATGTTGGTTGCATTAGGTCTATGATTACACTTGGTACTTGGGTGATTTAATATGCATGTTAGGGTAGGATGCATTGCATACTAATTTTCGCATTAGAACTAACATCATATGATATTATCATGCCGCATTTAGATTAAAATTGCATTTAGAATCAATTTTATTTTCTTGTTGATTTTATGGCCTAATACTAGCATGGGCAATCATTAGCCACCACAAAAACATGTTGCCCCGTGTGATCGATTTGTGATATGTGCAAGTGACAGGTTTGTAGTCCCAAGAGATTGTTGGTGTTCTCATTACCTCCCCGTTCGAGTACGTTCATGCACTCTTCTAGGAAATCGTGTCCCAGTTGGAGTCAGGTGTTACCCACCACTTTATGGGTGATATCCATAGGATAATTTTTTTCTCCTAGATGGTCCTTAGCCAGCAGTTAGTAGCCCCTTGCAGCCATGAGATAGCTCGATGTTCCATTTTCTCCTCTCCCTGAGCTAGCCATGTGGTCCCTCGCTCATCTGTTATGATCGTATGTTTTAAGGTGGGCCTTCCAAACCTGAAGGTATGGCTTATCATTGTGTGATTGAGTAATTTTGTTTACTTGTCATGGACACTTTTGGGCATGGATTAGTGGGGGATTCGAAGGAAAGAATGGACTAGATCTATACTCTTGTCTCCTTTTCCCTTTTGGTTGTTAACCTTGTATTCTAGTCCCGTGGGATCTCCTTTATTGGCCGTTAGGTTTTAGGGATGACACTACATGGGAAACCCTGATTTTGGTCACATGGTCCCGCTTCCCGATACCATATACATTGCTTCCCTCTACTCATTACAACCCCATTCATCATTTTTCCCATCTAGATCCACATTTGTCCACTAGGTCCACAAGGAGTTAGCTTCCCCCTCCCCTTGTCCACACCTTGGGTCAAGCCTAGAACTATGCCCCGGACTTTGAAACAACTAGAAAAAAAACATATTTGACCACTCTCAACAGAAAATTGTACATTAAAATGCAAAATATGGCCAGGATATACAAATTTAGCACATGGGCAAAATCCAAACATGAGCTCTACCCCTAATCCATGGCCACACCTTGGTTCCTATGGGCCCTAGATGAGCCCCCTCCATTATTAAGGAACCCATGATTGTCCCAACCCCTAGTGGGCAATTTATTTTCCCACCTAAAGGGGGTATCTACTACTATATCTTGGACATCATGCTCTCATCCCCTAGAGCCCCGAGTAGATATAAGGAAAAATCAATAAAAGGCAAAAGGCATATGAAGAAGGGGGACAAAACAAATGTCGGGGTAACTCATATACCCCGATTGCTCCCTCCTACACTCGTATACTAAAATGTGGGCTTTCCCATATTAGCTACCCTTGTACCATGTCATGTGGCCCGGAGCCCTTACAGGCTGAAACCACTTAATAGGGTCCTTGGTTAACCCCTTTTAAGCTTGGAGTGCTAGTTTTTGTAGCATCGGATGTGTTCTAGCCACCAAATTTGGTGGAGAGGCTAGAATACATGAGATCTCCAAAACCCATAAATCGTTTATGGAAATTCTACCCAGAAGAGTCTCAATTAGATTATTAACCGATTTTTAAATATTTCCTAAGTATAAGGTTAGGGAAATATGGTTAATTAATTAGTATTAATTGATATAAGGTGAGAATCATCTAGAAACTCACATGTATCGCTCCAAAGATGATCCTAGCCATTGATTAAGTTTTAATCTTGGTCGTTGGTGCTCCAATAGTGGATTATAAGAGGAAGTTGATGTGGTGATGGAGAAAACACCAGAGCAGATACTCAGTTGCCCATGCAGTTCAATTTTCTCAATAGCAGCAGCCCAACAGAAAAGATAGAGCTAGAGGGTGAGTAGCAGGTGGAAGAGGAGGGCAACGACATTTTGAGAGGAAGATTACTAGTTCTTGGGAGAGGCAAAGGAAGGAAGGCCGAAATTTGCAAAGGGTTAGCATAAGTTCTCCGCAGAGGGTGGCACAAGCAGCTCTGTGCAGAGGGTGGGGAGGCAATTTTCGAGGCAAAAAATAGCTGTGGGGTGAGGGAAAAGTCTCACGATATTGTTGACAATATTTTCCTCAAATTAGATTTCCAGTTGAGCATCTAAATCATTGTACTCAAAATTGCTACTAAAGATTAGTAATAAAACCCTCCTCTGCTCCACCGGTTTTCCCAAGTTGGGTTTTTCCAGGGACAATTGTCAAAAAATAACCATGTCAAAATTCTTATGTGTGTGCTAGAATTTCTCAATTTCCAGAATTTTATTTTCCATGGTATTCTTGAGGTGAAAATTGCAGTTATGATTTTATTCCTTGTTTGTCATAGCAAATAAACTGTATAATTAAATTTTCAATTAGAAGAATAATTTCCAGTAGCTGCAATAGATGAAATTTCACATGGTATCAGATCATAATTGATCAGTCGGAGATTTCATAAATGAAAATAAGGAATTTCGCTGCTCAGTGTGAGCAGCAGGTCAAAATCCCCAAGGAGCAATGCAATCTTTTTGCCAGGAGGCCGAATTGCTTGAGGAAGACTGAGTTTTCTGAGAGGGGCAGAAAAATTCGATTCTTCTAGAGCAAGTGATTCTAGAGGTAGAGGGAGCAGTCATATTTTATTGTTGAGCAAATCTCTAGATGGACGCAGAAGTTTTTTGCAGTGGTTCGCTAGAGTAGAGACATCGTCAAGGTGGAAAAGAGGAATAGCACGCTAAATTATTCAGCACAACCATGGACAAAAGTAAAATTTAGGAGAGTTCAGATTTCTCTTCCAGATTGGAGGACGAATTTTCTTGCTTAGCAGGATCAGCTTCACAGGGAGTTTGGTATATAGATAGTGGAGCATCAGCTCACATGATAGAGGTTATAGAATATTTCTCTAGCTACAAAGAGGAGCAGATGGACTTCTAGATTACAATGAAAAATAGAAAAAAATGTACTCTAATAGGCAGAGGCACCATAGATTTTCAAAGGGAGTCAGGAGCACGCACTAGCACTATAGATGTATTGCATGTTCCAGGTTTAGGTATGAACCTGATTTCACTAATTTCGGTATCTTTTGGACCCCATGCGCTGCACATTGCATAGACCTCATGCTTGAGGATATTGGAAAATTAGATTGGGTCAAAAACACTGTAGATCATGCCAAAAGATTAAAATTTATCTGCAACCATTCATGGATTTTGAGCCTGATGAGGAAACACACAGGGGGCAAGGATATTATTAGGCCTGCCATCACTAGATTTGCTACTCATTTTTTGACATTACAATCTATGCTTTCACAACATAGAAACCTGCAAAAGATTTTTTCCAGTGAAGAATGAAATCAAAGCCAGTGGTCTCACAAACTAGAAGGCAAAGAATTGAAAAAGAAAGTTAATGAAGAAATATTTTGGAGAAAGGTAGCAGAGATTGTGAAGCTTGCTAAGCTACTGGTTAAGGTGTTGCAGTTGGTGGATGGGGAAATATTGGCTATGGGCTTCATTTATGAGGCTATGGGTCAAGCAAAGGAGCAAATAAAGAGGGGATACAAGGATAAAGTGGCTAAGTATGGGCCCATTTGGGCAATTATTAATGAAAGATGGAACAATCAACTCCATCGCCCTATACATGCAGTTGGGTATTTTTTGAACCCATGGTATCATTATAAAGCTAAGGCGACAGGAGCTTTGAAGGGGAGGTTAGAGATGGATTGATTGACTGCATTAATCGCATGATCCCATTTGTGTGTGATCAATTGGAGATACGCCAACAAGCCACAACCTTCAGCAATGCCTCAAGTACCTTTGGGAAGAACCTAACAAAGATTGCAAGGGAAGCAGATGAGCCAGGTAAACATAAATTTCAATTTTCAAATTCTTAATACTTATTTCGTTAAATCATTTATAATTTGAAATTTGGATATAATTTGTAATTTTGTTGAGCTAACTCATTACACTCCTATGTTTTTTGCAACACAATGGTGGGAGGCTTTTGGTAGCCATTGCCCTGAATTGCAGAGGTTTGCAATTTGTATTTTGAGTCAAACTTGCAATGCTACTGGGTGTGAGCGCAATTGGTCTGTCTTTGAGAGGATTCACACAAAGAAGAGAAATTGTTTGGATCAAAAAAGGTTAAATGATCTAGTCTATATCCAATACAACCTTCGACTCAGACGCAACCAATTGTTGAACAAAAGACCTGATTCAGATCCCATTGTGTTGGAAGACATTGATCCAACATCAGATTGGGTGGTGGAGAGTCATCCAGCAGAGTTTGATTCTGATGAGGATATTTATTTGGATTTACAGGTGGAGGCATCACTCGAACATAATGGTCAATTGAATGTAGATCCTGATACACTTGTACCAGCCTCAGGGCCAGCCCCAAGTCCTCCAAATGTAGGCACTTCTTATGTGGAGCCATGACAAAAGTGCACATCTCGTCTATCTCAGCTTGCAGCTGCCGCATAGCCTGCAAGTGCTACCACTTCTACAGTTGCAGTTGGAGATGATGATGAGGAGGAGCCATGGGGCCCCCTGCCTGACTCTGATCCAGAGGTTGATCTAGATGATCTTGGCTCCTCTAGCAGTAGCCACTAGCCAGTAGTATTGGTCACAGCTTACTTTTGTTGTAGAGGTCATTTCTAGCCTCCTTGGTTATGTGTTTTTGTTTTGATCTCTATATCATCATCATGCGTGTATTGGACAGTGCACTGGGTGCCATTTTGATATAATGGATATATACATGAGCATGCTTTGATCATATGTTGTCTTCTATCTATATTCTAATGTTATGTGTTTGGAAACATGAATGAAAATCTTTGAAATTATGTTTTTTTATAAAAAAAAAGAAATATTTAATGTATTTTTTACAACGACCGAGTCATTGAAATCGAGTCGGCGAATCGATACCAAGTCGGAGTCGACCCTCGGCCGAGTTGGTGTCGGAGTTGGAGTTTTAAAACATTGATAGAGCTAGTTGATTCACCAGCTTCAATTAATGGAGTTTTAAAACATTGATAGAGCTAGTTGATTCACCAGCTTCAATTAATGATGTAACCTAGTTTTGAACCTTGATCGAGTAAGTAGATCCACTAGATATTATCCATGTGCAAATTGAGATGTGGATGGTCCGAGCATATCTAGTTTCATATCCATATCTCACAAATTTAGATTATTCAGTGGCATACCTATAAACGGTAGCAAATCCTGTTCTCATTTGAGAGCAATCACAGATCCTCCATCATTGGAGTTGATCCCATAGGAGTAGAGCATATTTCAAAGTCGATGAACTAAGTGGATGACTCGGTTAAAGAACCTATTCTAGCACCGTCAATTTCAACTATTTATCCAACTGATGAAGATCTCAAAGCAGGGTCCCTAGTTCACAAGCCTTCCATAGCTAGCGCAGGTTGAACCATACTTCGTTGAAGCACACAGAACAATTTGATCAAGTCAAATAATCCATTCCAGTTCCTGGTGGTTGAGTGATTGAGTGGCCATTTATCAAGAGAAACAAATGAGTAAGTTTGTCTTTTAGGCATGACAATAGGGATTGGGTTTAATGATATTTAAATAGATTTCATTAGGAAGAGGGATTATATTTTTTTCTCACTTGGAAAATGAGAATACTTACATTGAACCCTATTCAACCAACGCAATTTCTAAACTCAATGAATGAATACACACTCTGATTTAGGAAAGGGATATGAGCATAGACCAATAAGGGAGACAAGCTTAGGGAATGAAGAGGGGGTGGCATGAGGTTGAGTTTTCTATCATTAGACCAGCTGAAATAAGCATTATTGTTCCCTCTCAACTTGATGTTAAAGGTGAAGTTTCGTTGCATGCCCAAGGTTTGATTACTTGCGTGGGAGATATGATCTCTAACTTTCGACTGACTTCCATGGATTTCAACCACTCTAAATAGAGAAGAAAGTTATCTCTAAAGATAAGGCTTCAAGCCGAGTTTGTTTACTCATCATTTGAACATCTTTTACTGTCTGTTCATTTCATCTATGTTTGGCTCAAGAGAATGCTAGCCTAGTGTGAGGAGGCTACATTTACATCATATGGTCAAGTGGCAAAAGAGTTGATATGGGTTGTTGCTTTCCCTACGTGACCTTTTCGTCTTTTGGGTTCTTATTGAAGCTACCCTCCTCTTCTTCATGTGGTGGAAATTTGGTCCAAACTAGAATCGGTATATTCTCACATTCATAGCACAAATTCCCTAACATATACCTTATTTGTATATTATTCAATAAAACCCATTTCTATATTAAAAAATTGTTGTTATACAGTCAATCATTGTTGTTTCATTATCCCCTTTTCCTCGGTGGTAGCTAAAGCTCATGCATGTCATCCCAGCGTTCTTAGTCCAAGACTCTCGGTCCTAGGCATGCCACACTCGCTAGTATCCCCCCAACTGATGCTAATGTATGTAGATAGATTGATCAAACTCAATTACTGAGTGGTGGAGATAACGTGGTGAAAATCTAACTAATAGATGATGTGCACTACAATTTGGGCTATGGTTGACGCACCATTCATCGCATTTCGATGCCAACACATATGGATCGATACCCTGAAGCTAGAGAGGCATTTAGGTAGGCTACAAAAATTATGTGTGTTCCTACCCTGACTACTATTCAACAATTGCAGTCTACCTTAGGTCATACGATCTATTATATAATATTTCTTCACAACTATGCATCCATCACACAACCTATGGAGAAGTCGTTAAAGAAGTCTAAAGTGTTTTGTTGGGCCCCTTAATGTGAATTTGAGAAAACATGCTCAAGAAGAAGCTAGTAAGTGCCCAAATTATGGCCTTTCTTTATGAATATATATTTTCATGCGCATGTTGATGCTTTAGGAATCACGGTGGTAGTGCTTACACAACTTGGGGAAGGTAATGTAGACCACCCTATTTACTTTGCAAGTTGATATCTATCACAAGCCTAGTGAAACTACACCACTACAGAATGTGAATACATTATCATGGTGTATGGATTACAAAAATCTAGACATTATCTCTTGGGAGACCACTTCAAATTAGTTATAGCTCACTCATATTTAAAGTATTTAGTAAATCAAATTATGTTGGAAGGCCGCATTTACAGGTGGCTCTAGCTATTTCAATAATTTTATGTTTTAGTTCATATAAACCCTTAAAGACATAATGTGGGGCCAGATCATCTATATAGAATTAGGTCAGCAGAATCAGGTGGAGTAATGGATGATCATCTTCTAGATGCTAATCTTTTCATGGTTTAAGCAATCCCCAATTACCTAGAAGAGAATGCTCTATTTCTTATAACAGGTTCGGCCCCTTAGCACTATTCCACAAATAAGAAGCACCATTTAGTTGTAAGGGTTGTGGACTATCAGCTAATTAAAGGAAAACTAGAGAAATTGGGGACTAATGTAATTCCTAGGTGATGTGTGTTGGATCACCAAAGAAGGGATATATCATGGGAATGTCATCAAGGGGTTGTGGGTGGTCATTGTTAGTTTTTGGTAGCATCGGAAGTACTCTAGCCTTGAAAATTGGTGGAGAGGCTAAGGCACATGAGTTCTGATGAACCCAGAAACCATTTGGTGAAATTCCACCTAGATTATATTTTATTAAAAAAAAATATTTTTAATGGGGTTCCTAAGTCTAAACTTAGGGAAATTAAAATATTAATGGGTATTAATCAAAATATGGGTGAGAATTATCTAGAAGGTGGATCAAGTCATGTTTTAATCTTAGTCGTTGATTAGAGACTTAATATTGTTCATTAAAGTCTCAACAGGAAATGTATAAGAAGGAGGCTTGGGGTTCATTTAGAGACACATAAAGGGATTGAGGAAATCAATTTTCTAAGGTGAGTTCTCAGGAGGAAAATCAATTAGGGAAATCTTGCAGCAGAGGGGAAGTGAGATTCTGGGAGAAGGACTTTCCGGAGAATACAAAGCAGAGAAAGGACAGAAAGACGTCCAGGGGAGGGTTGACGCTAGCCTAAGCAGTGCTAATACAAAGGAAACACAGTCAATGAGGGGAAGTTGAGTTTCTGCAGAGGGAATTTGAAGTTCAAGTGCCGGAAGCCAGGGTGTGAGACTAGAGGCAAGAAAGTTGAATTCTCAACCAGCAGAAGATCCAGAGCAGAGAGGCAATGTAATACCCAGGAGGGGTGACGCAGAAGCTGCCCAGGGTGACGCAGTTTGACGTAGAGGCCATCAGAAGGTGACGCAGAGCCTCCCAGAGCTGAGGATTAGTCACTGATTCTCTAGTGATAGGGTGAGGTTATTTCACTAGTATTTTTTCCAGTATTTTCTCTGTAAAGGATTGCTAGCTGAGCATCCTAGATTTGTATTCAGAACTTCCTCCTGCATAATAATAAACCCTCAAAGTTGTTGCATCGGTTTTCCCGCATTAGGTTTTTCCGGGGACTATTTTGTCCAAAAATAATTGTCCTGTGTATCTTGTTCTTTGCTCAATTTCCTTGTTTCATGCAAATCAAATTTAAATAGTGTAGGTTGCAGAAGTAATTTTCTTCAGTATTCAGAAGAATAATTTGATGAATGTAATTAAAATCAAGTAGGTAAAGTAGATTCAGGTTTGTTGCAGTAGGGTTCCTTGAGGATTAGGAATTTTCACAATCATGTTATAAGGAAATCTACAACATGCAAAGTTCTACAAGATGGCTTATGTTGGCCCATAGTCTTCAAAGACTCCAAGGCACATGCAAAGAGCTATGATGTTTGTCAATGCATAGGTAAACCATTTAAGAGAGATGAGTTTCCTTTGCACATGACAAGGGTTTTATAACCTTGTGAAAAATGGGTGGTATAATTTTTTGGGGCTTTTAACCCTACCGCTCACCACTCTAAAGCCAAGTACATTATCATCGTAATAGAATACCTTACCATATGGGTCGACGCTACACTAATGAAACATTGCTTTACTAATACTACAACTAGGTTTCTTTTTGGGAATATTATTAGTCGGTTTGGTTTCCATCGAAGTTTGACAAGTGATCAAGGGGGGAACTTTCTATGTAAAACCATAACAACTTTGACAAAGGAGTTCCTCATTCATCACCATAAGATTATCCCTTATCACTCTTAAGCTAATGGTATTGTAGAATCTTTCAATCTAATTATGGAGAATGGGTGAAATAAGGTTTGTTCTCCTAACCGAGATGATTGGGGATGAAATGATTCTAATAGTGTTATGGGCTTACAGGATGACTACAATGAAGTTGCACCAACAAACTCCATTCTAGTTGGTTTATGGTCAAGAAGCAGTAGTTCCGACTATGTTCATCATTCAAAGTCTCTCTATTACAAAAGATACTCATATGATAGAAAAACAATCAATTGAGGAACAACTCCCAAAACTAATGGACTTAGAAGAATCCATATTTATTGTGGATTTCCATCAGACTGTAGAAAAAGACAAGCAAAAGGCATGGCATGATAGGCAAATAAAGGCTAAGTCTTTGACAAAAGAGGACCTCATCCTTCTATATGATAGCAAGTACTTTAAGTACCTAGGTAAGTTGTTGATGCATTGGCTAGGACCCTTTCTAGTGGCAAACATTTGAGAATCAGGAGTTGTCCACCTTGCTCAAATGGATTAAGTCCTCAGACCAATATTGGTGAATGGTGCTTGCCTAAAACCATACACATCAAACCCTTAAATAATTCTTTGCTTCTCTCTTGTAAAGGGGAGTGATATAGGTTAGGTTAAATTTGAATTTCCATTCAAAATTTGAGAGTTTAGTTGGTTAGTTGCTAATGGTGTTTCCTTTTCCAACCCAAAATTCGATTATGTCATGTTGTCAATATTTTTTGGTTATCAAAGTGATGTCAAGAGCTATATGCTACCCAAAATCAACAAAAAGGAGTATCACCTAACGGAAAATGGCTTGGTTAGCTTCAGGGATAGGATTTATGTGCTAGATAGTAGTGAGCTCAAGAAGCTTATCTTGAGGGAGTTTCATGTGAAGCTATATTCAGGCCACCCTAGATACCATAAGACTTTGAAAACAATCAAGAAGTTTTATCACTGACGAAACTTGAAGAAATGAGTGGTTGCGTTTGTTGCAAAATGCTTGGATTGTCAGCAGGTGAAAGCAGAGTGTAAGCATCCACCTAGTCTATTGCAACCTATTTCAGTTACATAATGGAAATGGTAGGTCACTTCCATGGACTTCAGAATTTCTGAGGACATCGAGACAACATGATTCCATCATGGTTGTGGTTAACAGGTTGAGCAAGGTAGCTTACTTCATTGTAGTGAAATCTACTAATTCAGCTAGTGAGGTAGCTCAGATCTTCATCAGGGAGATAGTGAGATTGCATGGTGTTTCCAAGAAGATCATATCAGATAGAGATTCCAAGTTCACTTCCAAGTTTTGGAAGGAGTTGTTTGTAGGCTTAGGGATAGAGTTAGCCTTCAACATAGCTTATCATCTTAGACAGATGGACAAACGGAGACAGTTAACAATATTCTTGAGGATATATGTCATGCATCAGCAAAGGAAGTGGGAGGAGCACCTTCCATTGGTAGAATTTTCATATAATAATGGGTATCAAGAATCCTTGAGGATGATTCCATTTGAGGATTTTTATGGGCAAAGTTGTAATACTCCTACCAGCTGGAGTGATCTAGTGCACAGGATGATGATTGGACCGAATATGTTGTCTGAGTTGGAGTAGGAGATGCCGGTTATGAAGAGGAATCTAAAGGCAGCATAGGACAGGCAGAAGAGTGATGCGGATCAGCATAGAGCATTTAAGGATTTTCAAGATGGGGAGCATGTGTACTTCCACATCAAGCCCAAGAGGAGCTCCTTGAGGATTGGGTCATATGCCAAGCTAGCACCTCAATATTATGGGCCTTTTAAGATCCTGGAGAGGATTGGACAAGTGGCCTATATACTTGCACTGCCACCAACAGTGAAAGTCCATGATGTTTTCCATGTTTCATTGCTTAAGAGATATGTTCAAGATGTTGATCATGTGATTGATTGGTCTATATTGTAGGCGGAACCAGAGGGAGAATTACAGCCATAACCTTAGTGCATTTTGTAGCAAAAAAAACTCATGCTCCAGAACCGAGCAATAAAAGAAGTTAAAGTGTAGTAGAAGCCCTTTGGGCCCAATGAAGCTACATGGGAGATGGATTATCAGATGCAAGCTTTGTATCCTTCTTTATTTGTCGATTAAGAAAATGTGTTTTGGTCTATATTTATATATGCATATGTGTATTGTAAATTCTGCAATGAGTTGTGTTATAAAGCTCAAATAAGCAGTATGTTGTAAATATTGCATCGAGTTGTGTTATAAAGCTCCAATAAGCAGTATGGTGTTCATGGTTTCAGCAGTTAGGTGTCATGTAAATGTTGCATCGAGTTGTGTTATAAAGATCCATGGGTAGCATGTTTTGCTGGTTATAAGCACCATTGAACATTGAGGACAATTTTCCCACAAGGGGGAGGGGTTTGTAACAACCGCTGGTTGATTTTTTATATAAATAAAATAAAACCAAGGTCATGGGACACATATTCCAAGCTGAATGGTGGGAAAACATTATAGTGGGAATCACTTGTGGTTTAATAATGGATATGGAAATTGGTGAAGACAAAGGGGTAATAAATGGCATTTAATTAAGGAAATAAAGGAAAATAGGAGAAAATAGAGATGAAGAGACACAAATATGCATGCAAGGGAAATTAGAGAGAAATTAGAAGCAAATGAAGAAAAAGGAAAAATGAAAGGAAGAGACTAGACATGAATGATATAATGGCACCAGAGAAATAGTTCACAGTTTTTGGTCAGTTTAGATTTGGTTCTCTCCTTCCATACTATCATTCTCTCGAACACTCTTGCACACTTAGAGCATTTTTGGAGTCTAGCATTCACATAGATTTGGAATAAGAAAACAAAGGAAAGCAAGGGAGCGCAAGGAGATAATTGCATCAATAGCTACAACAAGCTTACTTTGCAAGTAACAGGTTGCATTTGTGATCTCCTTTCTGGTTTTTGGATGCATGGTATATGCATGCGATTCCTTGATTATGTGTTGTCATTGGCATGGAGGTTTTCCTGGATTGACAGTGGTTTCAGTCTTGTCTTGCCATTTCCTGGATAACCATGGTGTAGTGGGCTCCCCATTTTTGGTTTTCTAATTGGTTCTTAGGTTCCCTGTGGCTATGGGTGGGGATAGGATCTCTGAAGCCCTGGAATAGCTTGGGTCCCTGGAGGTTGTGGGGTCCCTAGAGGCTATGGGTTTAGATGGTAGTTCTCTAGAGCCCTGTAACAACTTGGGGCCCTGGAGGCTATGCATTGAGTTCGAATCCCTGGAGCCCTGGACAACTTGGGTAGTGATCAATCTGGTTGACGTTGGTGATTTTTGGACTAGTTAGGTGAAATCACTATGGTTGAGGATTGAGTTGGTTTGGCCTCTGGAAGCCCTAGTTTGTTTTATTTTGGTTTAACTCATATGATCCTACATTCATGCTTGGAATATGGCGTGGGGGTGATTAGATGAAAGAGAGATTTGGTTCAACCCAATCTATGATCGGGTGGTACATGGAAGTCTCTGATTTGGTTGGCATTTTCATACGTTAATATGAGTTATTTTGCTATTGTGATCTATGAGCACTTGTACTGGTTATTATGGTGATCTTATGGTTAATTTTTCATGGTTTCTATTCTGGTTATATGTTGGTTATATGCATGGTTCTATTATGTGCTCTAGCTATGGCTCCTGTTCATGATTTGATAGTTATTAAATGGTTAATGAATGCATGGGATAAGAAGTGTTATTGCAACTAGCTAGAGAGGGCATAGAGCCTTCTTGATTATTCTCAAATGAAGTTCAGAAGTTTATGATAAAAAATGCATTCATAACCTGTAGATTCTATGTTTAATATTTGTTTAATGAAATGTCCATCTTGCATTAGGCTTGTACTAGTCAAGATCTTGTTTAAGTTTTGATTGTTTAGCATTGTAATCATCATTGTCGTGATTCTGGAAAGTTACAGGCAGTTCTAGGCAGTGCTCTGGAGGCTATCCTGAAAAAGTTGCTCTGGAGGCTATCCTGAAAAAGTCGCATAGATCTCGTGACCACATGCACAAAACATGGGATTTTGGGTCATAATTGAATGGAGACATGCTTGTAGATGCAGTTATAGCCTCCCAACCGCACGAAGGAAGTGTTATGGGTGTGGTTGGGGAGTAAACCTAGTGAAAAAGAGTTCCAAGTTAGAGATTGATCACCTCGGGTGGTTGGTAGGATCATGAGTGATCTATAGTCTCTGGGGGATGTCAGTTTACTTCTAGTTTGTAGGCCCCACTTCCATAACTGGAACTTGGAGGTTGGGTCATATCATAGTGACACTCAACTCATGTTTACCATGGAGAGCTTGTGAACGTGGGTAAATGTGGAAGGGGGTGTTACAACCGACTTGTGAATGTTTTGGAATCTAATTCATTTTCGCTACTCACAATTCTTAACTTTTCACTCTATTGATGAGTGCCACTCTTAGGGTAGGGATCTTCCTTTTTTAAAGGGGAGGGATCATTGCCTTTTTATAATAATTGAAGAGGGGATGGATCTTTCTATTGTTATTACAAGAACTATAGGTATAATTTCTATCAAGCGTATTAAATCACACTTAATAAGGCAATCTCTTAGTAAGGGAGGACTCAAAATACAGTAGAAGTACCATAAGGGTGAGAAATCAAGCTTAATAAGTCGGATATCTTTGTAAGGGAGGAAAATTTTCCACTAGACTAAGAAATCAAGCTTAATCAGCCAACCATTTCCTCCTGCCATTGCTCCAAACACTAACACTAAGATGGGCTACTGTCCTACCATCCATTGATTCCAATGCCCATTCAGCCAACATTGCCAAAAATCCAGCTAGAAAGCCAGATAGAAAACCATTTCCCTTTCAGACAAATAGAAAGCTAGAAAGAAAGCTAGCCATCCCTTCCAAATCAGTAATAGTGGTTGGTTGACGTAATTACAAATATAATAAGAGCATCGTCGCGTTTCAGAAAGAGTGGCCCATCCTTAGAGAAAGTACCCCAACCTTAGTGCAATGCAACCTTAATGTAAGGGAAATCAAGGTGGTAGCATTAATGATAGCCATAGCTGTAGTGGTAATTGTGGAGATTGGATCGATAGCCTATTCTTAGAGAGGAGGAGAAAGATGATATATTTCCAAGCAAGCATTCAAACATGCTAAGAGATCATAGCAACCAAGCCATCTCTAATGCCCAAGACCCAGTATTGTGAGCAAACTTTCGAGGCCCATACACCCTTTAGTAAGTTGGTCCAATGATGAGGAGCAGCCCCATAGAAACTTGCCCAAATCGGTGAGGCTAAAGGGATGTTTTAGGAGATCTAGACCTCCTTGTTGCTCCCTCATTGAATCCTACCCTATCTGGCATATTGAAGTAACATACTCCTCCTCCCAAGGATAATGCTACAAACATAACATATTCATCCTCCAACCTGGCGGACAAATCCTCAATCTCTGTCAAAGTTGTTGTCTGCTTCCCCTTCTTGTCCTTCTTCCTCTTCGGAAATTCGCTTACATAGTGACCAAGATCACCACATTCAAAGCAATTTACCTTCAACAAGTCCTTCTTCTTCTTCTCTCCTTTACAGTCTTGTCCCTGGCTAGGACGCTTCTTCGCTTTTCCCTTCCCTGCAAGAGAGATGTTCTTCTTCGCCTCCTCTAACTTTGGTCCCTTGCCACTGGTGTTGGTAGTACCATCGACGAGATTGAGCCTCAGCTCCTACCAAGTAAAGTCACTCCATAGGAATTCCCAATCTGGTAGCTTATCTCGTACAGTAATAACCTGAATGAAAGTTCGTCAATCCTTAGTAAACCCGTTTAGAGTTGTACACACCACTTCATCCTCTGTTGGCTTCTCTCCAACTACTGAGTTCATCTTTGACTCCCGGAATCCTGGTGAGATAGGATGTTATGTTCTTGCCCTTATGTATCTTGACCGTCTTTAGCTTCTCCTTGAGAATTAGTTTCTGACCCTTGGAAGGGTCTTGGAACAAATCCTTCGATATAGTCTTTTATGTGATACGTGGGACAATATGATCCCATTCTCCGTTGAGGCAAATCCTCTTAGCCTTGGCCATGTCCTTCCTATAATAAGGTACAACAACAACTATTGTCACAAACTCCTTCAAATTGTGCTCATCCAATAAGAAAAGCATCATGACCTTCCAGATGCCAAAGTTGGAGGCTCCATCCAACCTGTCCCGATCTCTCAATCGTATTGCGGCCATCTTATCTAAAAATTGTGAAACTTAATAAACTAGAGAACTAATGAGATGGGAAATATCCTTCTCTTTCTGGAAAAGATAAGTCAGCCTTCTCCCAGCAACTCACACTCCTCTTTGGACTACACAGTTATGTTCTAGGTAACTCATACTTTCCTCTAGAATCTCTTCCAAAACCTCACCCTACTTGTTTCTTTTCTTGGGAAACTTGCTCTACCTTCGAAAAATAGATCTGACACTGGCACACACATTACTGACCCTTAAACACGCACTGGCTCGACTGGCAAGCTCACACTGGCAATTTCACATTGCCTACTGTGGCCTTCGCTTGTTGGAAACCATGGCTTCCTATCCTGTCACTGGAATGTTGGAAACCCTCTAAGAATTTCCTAGAAATTCCCACTACTGAAAAATTATGTGTGCTTTATCTTCCTTTCCCTACATTGATCTGCTACTGCACAACCCTTACGCTGCAAATCTCTACGCTAGATCTGCTCTACAAATCTCTGATCTGCTCACCGAAAACCCTTTCTTGCAACCTCACTGCCTGTTGTTGCAACTAAGACAAATCGATTTTCCTCTGAATCACCTCCCTGGACTGGAAATCGAACTTCTAACTCTGCAATTCCCACTCCCTTGCTAGGCTTGCACAGATCTGGTTCTCTATGCTTCAGATCTTCCTCTGAATTGCACAACCCTTGCTTACTTCACTCTAGATCATCTCTGATATGATCTACTCTAATACCATGTGAAATTTCCACGATTGCAATTACTAATTATTATTCTGCTAACTTGTGTAATTTATTTGTCTACTGTAAATTAATATTATGGAAAATAGCGAATAATTCACAATTGCAATCTTCACAAATAAAATGTTACGGAATATAAAAAACTAGAATTGAGAAAATATGCACACACACATAAAAATATGACACCGTTATTTTTGGACAAATATCCTAGGAAAAACCCTGAAGGGAAAACCGGTGCAGTAGATGAGCGTTTTATTATTATTCAACAATTTCAGAAATTACAATTGGTTTCCTTTCACTGTAAACCTTCGAAAACTGATAATATCCACTAAAAAATAACTAGAGACTCTTTGTCTCCCTCTGCAACTAATCTAGCCTCCTCCAGCCAATTCGCACTCCTTCCCAACACTCGCACTTCTGCCCAATAATGCGCACTATTGGCTCTAGAAATTCGCTCAGCCACTGGGATCACTTCCCAGTGAGTTATATTTCCTCCCTTTTCCTCCTAGACCCACTCGCTTTGCATCGAGGAAATAGATTCGACCACTAGCTGTTGGCATTATGTTTCTGGTATGGTTATATGTTACAGATGTTGTACTTGATGGCAA
>APFE030668081.1:89738-100531 GCA_000404065.3 Pinus taeda | reverse complement strand
TGTACCTTTTAGATTTACTTGGGAGAAGACATGATCCTTCCCATTAAATTCTCAATTTTATATTCATCTCACATTTCCAAATGTACTCCTAGCTTACTTGGGAGAAGAGAAGTCAACTATAGGGATGGGTGAGAAGTGAATGACATTAATGAGAGGTGGTTGAGATGGAGAAGGGAAGTAGGGTATAAAAAGGGAAGGGGGAAGGGAGAAAAGGGGAGAGTTTTTGGGGAGGTTTTTCTTATGATTTTGGGGGTTGGTTGTGATTGTTTGGACTTGTTATGATTTTGGGAGAGCTTGGAAACCTATGGAGGTTTCTTGGGTTTGAGAGGAGGAAAGTATTGTTATCTGGTTTTGCACATTCTTCTTGAGGACACACTATATCTGGTTGGACTTGGGCACGGAGGTCTAGGGAACCTGTGGAGGTTTCCTGGGCTAGGAATTTGTTTCCTAGTTGGCTGGGAGGTAAATCCGGTTGGGTCGGTGAGAAGGAGCGTTCAGCTGGAGCTATACGACAAATGTATCATCATTAACTGCCGGAACAGGTATTTTTTTCCATGAACTACTCTTGTTAAGTTGATATCAATGGAATGCTCATCTTAGTTTATGTTGCTTATGATAAAATGATAAGATGTTAAATGTTTAAAACTTTGTGAGAAGGTCAGCAAGCTCCTTTTATTACTTGCAAATCAACAGTAAAATAGATCTGTTAGTGTATAATAAATTGAGTCTCTAATAATAGGAATCAGGTTCTTACATTTTTATTATTCTTTTTGCTAATAACATTTTTTTGTATGGGCAAAGATTCAAGAAAAATTAGTATATTTAAAATAATTAATAAACTTAGTTTTCAATAGATCATTATCTTACGATGAGAGTTGATGCTTAAATATAGGTGGTGGGATCTTGTTATTAAATTTTCTTGGGTGCCATTTAGAAATACACTCAATTCATTGTGAGTCACAATTTACGATTAAATTATTTGGGAATAGATAATTCACGCATCAAATTCACTAATTATTTTGAATATATATTTTTATTTTTATTTATTTATTTTATTTTTTTCACGAGGCACAATATTTGCTAAAGTTTTACAAATAAGGTAGCAAGTTAAGTGGGCTTGATTGTGGGGACAACTCCACACTTAAGCGCTTTTGAGTGAGAGGTGATTTGGGATAGATGATTCTCGGGAAGTCTTGGTTACTGGGTGCAAGCCCCTGAAGTGATGATTGACGCTATGTGATTCATTTCACTAGTTTCGTTCCCACCTATGATGATTGACGTTATGTGATTCATTTCACTAGTTTCAATCCCACTTCTTCACCCAATCCTAAAAATGATATCTCATATGGAACATATTAGCTCGCTTTAAACGTCAATTTTATATTAAAAAATATTTCAAAGCAAGAGCCAAACTTGTGGAACATAAGTGATGATTGACGCTATGTGATTCATTTCACTAGTTCCAATCCCACTTGTGATGATTGACGCTATGTGATTCATTTCACTAATTTCAATTCCACTTCTTCACCCAATCCCAAAAATGATATCTCATATGGAACATATTAGCTTGATTTAAACCTCAATTTTATATTAGAAAATATTTCAAAGCAAGAGACAAATGTAAGTTTTAACCCCATACAGAGATTACCTACATACGAATTCTAAAACACAGAAAATAAATAATGCGAGAGCAGAACACATAAAACACATATACACAGAGATTTCCCCTGGACCCCAAAATCGGGTCTACCAGCTTGATTTTTCATTATGTTCCTTTCAATGTTATAATACATATTTATACATGCCGAAGCATCCAATACCATGGACCGAAAACCATTGCGTCCAATACCATGGACCGAAAAACCATCGTGTCCAAAAAAACATGTGCGAAAATCATGCACAAAACCATAGGTGGGTCTGCGCAACCTAACATAGGGTCCAAAACCAAAATTTTCTGGGGCACTGCCCCGGACCCCATAAAGTGGGGTTACGAGTGCCCCTCAAACCCCTTGTTAATTATGTGGAAAGAATATAACACAACCCAACACCAAACATATGGAACATATTAGCTAAACCAAGAGTCGAGCATATGGAACATATTAGCTAGCTTCAAACCTCAATTTTATATTAGAAAATATTTCAAATAAAAATCCAAACATATGGAACATATTACTTAGATCTGAAGTTTTAAAATGTCAATAACCTTTGGATATTGAAGAAATATTAATTTATGAAGTGTGATATAAAAGTGGAGAACGTGTTGATAACAATATTGTTGTTGGTATTTGGTAGGAATGTCAATAAACGTTGTATGTTGAAGAAATATTAATTTATGAAGTGCGATATAAAAGTGGAGAACATGTTGATAACAATATTGTTGTTGATATTTGGTAGGAGTGAAAGCTTGTCCCTTATGGATGACTAGTGGGTTATTTAGGCAGTGTGGTTTTCCTTGAATAACAGTGATGAGTAATCCTACATTCGCGGATAGCAACAAGAGATGGTTGTCCTCACTGTTGGTTTGACAATTGAGTTATGACAGGGTGGGATCCTCAATGTTAGTTTGACAACTAGGTTATGATAAGTTTTCTCACCATATAAAAAAACAAGATTGTTGTTGGCCATTTGTAACATTTTTGGTTTAATCTAGGCTATAGAGCATCTTCAACTTCTAAACCACATGTAGTGAAACATACATTTCAATTCCTTGTGGAGCCCACACACAAATGTAGAATATGGTCCAGTATGCATTGTAAAGTGAAATTTTTGTATGTTTGGCAGCGCCTAAGCACACTAAGGCACATTCATGAAGGCAGTGCTAGATGTAGATTCATAAATGTTGTTGGATAGTATAGAGAGGTTATTAGATTTGGTATATTTCAAATTTAACAATTTTTATATGTTCTATAGTCTGGTAGAGTATTTGAAAGTTATTAGATTTGAGGTATTTTAGACCTAACATTTTCTATTATATTTAATATATATATTTTTATTATTGGTTATTTAGACATTGCTTTTATCTAGAGTTTATATAAATAATAATAAGAATAAGGCATGGACTCACTTAAATAAAGAAATTCTCATGGTGTGAGAATTTCAAATTTCAAATTTCTTTCATTTAGTGTAGTGGGGAAGGCATTTGATATGGGGCATTCAAGGTCTCTGATCTGAAAATCACTCGTGAGTGATCTCATTCAATTAATTAATAAATGAAGGTATTACAAACTCATGTGTTGGTTTGTGTCTATGTTAACTTAGGCAACGGATCGATCAGATTGAAAAGTACACAGACACTGGAAAATGGAAAATAGTAAGAGAAACACAGTAAGCAAATACAAGAACACAACAAATTAATAAGGAGTTCACCCAATCCTCTTGGGCTGCGTCTTCGGTCCAGCTTTCATTGGTGGCATTCTTTTTATTGTGTCTTTAAAGCAGAGTTTTTATAGTGAGAAGCTCAATTTGAGTCTCCTGAAACAGATAATGCTTAGTAGGGCGGTTCTTAGATTCCCTAAGCCACTTTTCCTCTCATGAACTGCACCAGCTCTTCCTCATCGGTTCGGTATTTTGGTTATGATGTGTAATGACTCATCTGCCAACTCAGCAGTCAAATCGGACATCAGACTTTTATGTACCGCAGCTTAATTCTCCCGCCAGATCCGATCATTCATCGGGTGCAATCTCTGCCATTAGATCTGGAGCCCCCAGATCCTATGGAGTTCACTCTTATCACGCGGTTGACTTGCTCAAACATTAGCCCACGATGAGAGTGCTTTTCTCTCTCATCCGTCAGACACACGTCGTGCAATGTGTGGAATCGCTCGTTCTCCTCCAAATCTTCTTACCGCCCAATATGCCTCTGATATTCTGCCGGTTTTGGAGCGTGGGATCTGCCTTTTTCTTTAGCGCTTTCCCTACGATCTCCTAGCTTCCCATGCAACCAAGCGCTCAGGGCTTTTCCTTCTCAAGGGGTTTTGCCTAGCGATGTAATCACACATCAAAAACGGCCTTCGTTTTCCAATCCGGACTTCCTAACTGCTAGTTTGCGTCCTGCGCAGTCTCCATGGGCCTCGATCAACACGCTTTGACCGAGGTCCTCGTCATTCCTTGCTGGCTACAAACTGCCACTATCCAGAGGTCTTCATGATAGCTCTTTGTTCACAATTTCTTGAAGTCTGTCCTAATTTGATACAGTCATAGCACTTTGATAATTTTCATGAATCCAATTCGGATCATGGCCTTCCCACTGAAAACGTTTTTGGGCCACCAAAAGTTGGTTTTCAAGCATCGACTAAGCGAGGGTACAATTGTCTCACTTGTCCAATCTCTATCCACTTTGCATTGCTCGGCTTTGAACCCTTGAGCCCAACTCTGAGGTACTCAACATCTCCCCTGCACGTCATCCTCACCTTCCTATCCAAAATTGTGTCTTCTTGTAATTCATTAAGATATTCAGGTAACAGGTCATCAATAGAAGGTAATTGACTCTACTCTTCGGGATCTTCAATTAGTGAAGGTTCAAACAATCTCAAGCAATCTACATTTATGACTGAGTAGATGTGCATGTAAGCTGGTAGATCAAGGCAAAAAGCATTCTCAACAATCTTATATTGAAGGGTCCATACTTGATAGGCTTTAACTTTTTACCTTCACCTTGCAACCTGTCCTTGTCGATATACAGCCAGACTTGGTCACCAACTTGGAAACTATGCTCCATTCGATGCTTTTCATGCCTTGCCTTGTATTTGGCCTGGCTCTTTTCTAGCTGTTCCTATACTGCTTGGTGGATTTCTTGGATTTATTCAATGAACCTAGTTGACCTATCCACATCACTGTGTCCCTCAACTGTGGTGTCTTTACCAAAGACAAAATCCAAAGGATACCTTGGGGTGAAACCAAAACAGGTCTCAAAAGGAGATCTCTATGTAGAAGAATGTTTTTCTCTGTTGTAAGCATGATGCACATAACATAAATGTTCATCCCAAAGCTTAGGATGTCTGCTGCAATATCCCTTGAGTAACTGGATCACTGTCTTGTTAACTACTTTTGTCTAGCCATCAATTTGTGGATGAAAAGCTATTATTTTCTTCATTTTGGTGTCCATCAATTCTCACAGACTTGACCAAAACTTCCCCACAAATTGAGTGTCTCAATCAGATACAATGGAAGTGGGTAATCCAAAATGAACACATACATGTTCAAAAAACAGTTTTGCATTTTGTTCGGTTGTAATCTGTTTATTACAAGGTATCAAAATACACATTTTACTGAACCTATCCACAAAAATATACAGATAATCATGACCTTTCCTAGATTTAGGCAGTCCTCCAAAAAAATCCATGGAAACACTTTCACAAGGGTGAGAAGGAACTGGTAATGGAGTGTACAAGCCATTTTTTATTTGCTGGGCTTGCTTTTAGCACACATAGTACACCCTCTTACATATCTAGAAATGGTATCATTCATTTTTCGCCAATAACAAAATCTTTGCAGCTGTGCAACTGTTTTACTTACCCCAAAGTGACCTGATATTAGAGAAGTATGTGTTTCTCGAATTATCTTTACTCTTTTAGTTTGTGGAATGCATAACTTGCCACAATGGTATAAGAGGCAGTCCTTTATATGATAATCCAATTCTTCTACTCGTTTTCCTTAACTTAAAGTTGCATATACATCTTTAAAGTCTATATCTTGAGCATATTGTTCAATGTAGCTCTCATGTAACATAGAATTATGCTTAAGTATAGTAGATGCATTTATAATGAGTCTAGATAACATATCTGCAACTTTATTGTGTATGCCCTTTTTATATGTGATGACTAAATGAAATTGTTGTAGAAACCCCATCCATCTATAGTGCCTTGATTACTGCAACTTAGTTTGGGATGTAGATATTGAAGTGGTTGATGATTAGTATGTATTACTGTCTCTTTTCCCGTTAAGTAATGTTTCCACTTTTTCACACTCTATACTAATGCATATAATTCTTTATCATATGTAGGATAGTTAACCACTGCAAAATTAAATGTCTGAGAATGATAACATATGGTTTACCGTGTTGTGTCAACACTGCTCCCATGGCATAGTCACTGGCATCCATTTGGATCTCAAATGACCTTTGAAGATCATGCAGTGCTAGTACAGGTGTTGTGCTAATCTTTTTTTTCAAGGTGTCGAAGGCTTTCTGCTGTTTGCCTCCCCACTGAAACACCTTGTTCAATCCTGTTAAAGCATGTAAGGGAGCTGCAATTAAGGAAAAGTTAGAAATGAACTTTCTCCGATATTGTGCTGCTCCTAAGAAGCTTCTACAGTAGATTTGGGTTTAGGCCGGTTTACAATCACTTCCACCTTAGAGGGATCTATCTTCAATTCACCACCCCCTACTATATGACCCAAATAATTCAGAGATGTTTTTCCAAATTCACATTTTGAGAGAAAAACATAAAGTTTTTCTCTTTTCAAAACATCTAGTGTCTGCTTAACATGCTTTAAGTGTTCTTCCCATGTTTTGCTACATATCAGAATGTCATCCAAATACACATTAACAAAATCATCAAGAAAAGGTCTGAGTACATCATTCATTAATCTCATGAAAGTAGCAGGAGCATTAGTTAAGCCAAAAGGCATAACCAACCACTCATACAATCCCTGTTTTGTTTTGAAAGAAGTCTTCCATGCATCTTGTTCTGCAACTCTGACCTGATGGTATCCACCATGCAAGTCTAACTTGGAGAAATAAACAGCTTCTTTCAATTGATCTAAAAGATCATCTATGCGAGGAAGGGGATAATGGTTTTTTATTGCTATCTTATTCGTGCTCGGTAATCAATGCACATTTTCCACGAGCCATCTTTCTTTCTCACCAAAATGATTAGTGACCCACATGGTGATGTGCTAGGTCTGATGAACCCCTTCTCAAGCAACTCCTGCACCTGCTTCTTGATTTCTGTGTTCTCTAAAGCGGACAACCTATACATTCCAATGTTAGGCAATGGAGCATCTTGCTGCAAAATAATATCATGCACTATTTCCTTTTTGGGTGGTAGACCTTTAGGTTCTTGAAACAAGATATCATACTCTGAAACAACCTTTTCTAAATTAGCTTGTTGTTTGCATTACGGCCTTCAAGTACATTGTTTATCAGGTTTAATTTCCTTTACAACCATCAGTAAAGAATTGTTTGCATGAATTTATCATCGTTTCATCTACCCGATTTATGAGAGTATAATTAATCTTGAGCTTATGAGCTCTTACAAAGTATTTGATTCCATCTTTAACAAGTAGATACTTGTTCTCAGCTCTATAGAAAATAGATTTTCTATCATACAAGTAAGGACTTCCTAAAACAATTCCACTTATATCCAAAGGAATTATGTCTAACTCAACCTCATCTACAAATGATAACCCAAAAGAAAACTTGAGTTTGCATTGTCTAGTGACTTGTAGTTGTGCTTTATCATTTAACCATCCTAATGGGTATGGTTTCTTGTGAGGTGTAGTCACTAATCCCAGTTTCTTTACAATTGCTTCAGAAATTAAATTTACTTGTCAGCCACTATCAAACAAAGTATCAATCTTTTGATGTTTGGAAATAACTCGAATATGGAAAAGCTCATGTCTTTTTCTCTCATTTTCTTCATCAATAATAAATTGTGCAGAATTACTAGTAGATGCTTCAAAATTATTTCCTTTTATAGCTATGGCTACAATGGTTGTTTCATCTCTTGAGTCTGACCCCAAATCTTTCTAAATTGTTGTAGAAGTCTTCTTCTTCTTGCCCTTGAACGTTTTAGGCCTTAGCTCCAGATGCAAAATCCAACAGTTCTCATCATCATTCCCATCCTTTTTACAGTGAGTGCATGAAGCCTTGCTTTTCTGTTAGCCTTCCTTGCTTCCATTTCTACTTTCTTTTCTCCTTACTCTTTCTTGCAGTGGGTTGGGATGATCCCCCAACTTCTAGAGTTCCATTCTTTCCTCTAGCTTCTAGATGAGTAGCTTGTATAGATACCTCATCTATACTAGTGAGATTAAACACGAGGATAGTGTGCCTCATGTAGTTGTGTAGACCACCAATGTACTTCAATAAAGTCTCAGGTGAGCCTAATGAGATTCCTAGAAGCAATGCTCTCTTTCTAAATTCTTGAGTGTACCCTTGCACACTTTGCCCTTTCAACTGTTGAAGATTTTTCCAGCTCATCATGGCTTTCTGAATGTAGGCCAATGGATAGAACTGGTTTTTGATTGCAGAAACATATTCACTCCAGACAGAGATAGTCTTACCATGTCTCTTCAGGTCAACTTGGGTCCTACCTTTCCACCAAACCAAGGCAGTGCCTCCAAGGTGTAGGCTTGCCAGCTGAATCTTGATCTTTCCTGAATTGATATTCTGCCCTCTATAATAAACATCAATTTTTCTAATCCAATTGTCCAACTTTTCTACATTCAACTCTCCATCATATATAGGTAAATCAAATTTGACATCTAATTTAATCAAAGATTCCTTCTTTTTATGTTTAGGGCTATTAGGAGGTGTGAGAAATCTTTCTTCTTTCCCTTTGCCTTTTCAGTGGTCATGGAAATGAGACTCATCTTCTCCTTTGTCTTGTTTGGAGCCTCATGAATCTTTATCCTTGTGTTTTCTAAAGTCCCTATACATTTCCTCTACCATGGATTTTATGGCTAGGAACTATCTATGAATTGAGGGTATGGCCCCATAGAACCTTCCTCTGACATTGTCTTCCGAGGATAGACACTCCCAATTTCAGGATTAGTTTCGACCAACTCTCCTTCTCCTAATTTGAGCTTTGATCTAGTTAGCATTCAACAGCTAGATCCAACACAAGCTTGTCTATCCTTAACAGCCTAAATCTTTGATACCACTTGATCTAAAAATCACTCATGAGTGATCTCAGTTAATTAATGAATGAATGAAGGTATTACAGACTCATGTGTTGGTGTGTTTCTATGTTATCTTAGGTAACAGATCGATCAGATTGCAAAATACACAGACACTGGAAAATGGAAAATAGTAAGAGAAACACAGTAAGCAAATACAAGAACACAACAAATTAATAAGGAGTTCACCCAATCCTCCTGGGCTACGTCTCTGGTCCAGCTTTCAGTGGTGGCATTCTTTTTATTGTGCCTTTAAAGTAGAATTTTTTACAGTGAGGAGCTCAATTTGAGTCTCCTGAAACAGATAATGCTTAGTAGGGTGGTTCCTAGATTCCCCAAGCTACTAGAGTGCACAGACTCTTCCTCACCAAGTCTCGACCTCACTGGTCTTAATGGGACGAGTCCAATCTGGTACTCAGTTCTCGTCAGATGTCCTCAAAGGGATCGCTTGAACCTGTCAAGCCTAGTTTTGTCAGCTCGATGCTACCTCAACTCTGCATATCAACTCAGCCCTCTGCGTCTTGCTTCTGTCTCACTGTCTCTTTCTCGCTTGTCTCTTCTTTTCCTCTATTCTGTTCTCTGTCTATTCATGGCTTAAAGCCAACCCGTCTCATGACTGTTCACTTCCTCTTCCACCCCTTTGGATCGCGCTGTTGTTCGCTTGGAATTCCCTACCTCTACATCATCGCCACTATGTAACGTCTCACAGGGAAGTGGCCACTTGTCCTCTCACGAACTACGCCAACTCTTCCTCAACAGTTCACTATTTGGTTACACTGTGTAATGACTCATCCACCAACTCAGTGGTCAAATCGGACTTCAAACTTTTATTTGCCACAGCTTAATTCTCTCACCAGATCCAGTCATTCATTGGGCGCAATCTCCGCCGTTAGATCTAGAGCCCCCAGATCCTACAGTGTTTGCTCTTATCGCGCAGTTGACTTGCTCGAACATTAGCCCGCGATGAGAGTGATTTTCTCTCTCATCCGCCGGACACACGTCGTGCAATGTGTGGAATCGCTCGTTCTCCTCCAAATCCACTTACCGCCCAATATGCCTCCAATATTCCGCCGATTTTGGAGCACGAAACTCACCTTTTTCTTTAGCACTTTCCCTATGGTTTCCCGTCTTCCCATGCGACCGAGCGCTCGGGACTTTTCCTTCTCGAGGGGTTTTGCTACTAATCTCGCATCAGAAACAACCTCTGTTTTCTGATCCGGACTTCCTAACTGCTAGTTTGCATCCTGCGCAGTCTCCATGGGCCTCAGTCAGTGCGCTTTGATTGAGGTCCTCATCATTCCTTATTGGCTACAAACTGCCAGTGTCCAGAGGTCTTCCTGATAGCTCTTTGTTCACAAGTTCTTGCAGTTTATCCTGATTTGATACAGTCATAGCACTTTAATAATTTTCATGGATCCAATTTGGATCAGTCTCATTTCAATGTTTTATCCAAAACCTCAAAGATCATCTAGGTTGTTTTAAAATTAGTCAAAATGTCAAATTTGAGTGTAACAGACAAAATAATTAGCCAAAATCTCTAAAGTTGAATGTGAGGAAAAAATTCCCCACAGATAAATGGAACTTAGAGTTCCAACATAATTTCAACAAAATTTAAAATAAAAAATTAACTAGAAAAACAAAGTACTCTAAGTGAAAAAGATCACATGTTTATTAGGGAGCAAGTTT
Source organism: Pinus taeda (assembly GCA_000404065.3). Classification (NCBI taxonomy): domain Eukaryota; kingdom Viridiplantae; phylum Streptophyta; class Pinopsida; order Pinales; family Pinaceae; genus Pinus; species Pinus taeda. The sequence goes on along the minus strand of APFE030668081.1, from coordinate 89,950 downwards.
AATTAAATTGAAGTTCATATATTCTTTGTGTTGACAGTATAAACAAAATTAAATTGTTTTACAATAGTTTTGATAAATATAATGTCCATTAAGGTAGTTCAATTCATGATCACCACCATGGGTCAAGCAAACCCAAAATATAAATTTTTAATTTAATTTTCTAATATTATAATGTCCCTTAAAATTTGAGAAAAATATTAGAAATAATTTTG
>APFE030668081.1:60973-76518 GCA_000404065.3 Pinus taeda | reverse complement strand
TAAACTAACTAACTAAAGATTTATTTATATTACTTAAATATAGGTCATTTCAATAACTAATAATTTCCTATTAATTAATTTATATTTAAATATGGTAATAGGCATTTAACTGAATTACTAATATTTTAACCATTATATTCTCCTGTCCATATTTCTTGGTCCTGCTCATTAATTTGAAAAGTCCACAAATGCATTTGAATGTGATTTAAGCCCAAAACTCTTCTCAAAAAACTTAATGTAATTTACAAAAGCTTAAATTCAACAAATAAATATTAACTTTTGACTTAAGTATACTATTAAAAATATTCATGAAAGTTAAATACCTACCCTAAATTCTTATTCAATATCTATCCTGAAGCCCTATTCAATTACAGGAGGCCCGACATTTTTGTGATGTTTCTAAACTTTTCAAAATTGAATGGTGGTAACCAACAATTTTCAAGAATGAACCGGAACAGGTATCAATGTTCAATTCTGTAATTTTTCTTTTATCATTTTCCAAAAATAAATGTAATAGCCATCATTTTTCAAGAATGAACAGGGAGAAACTGTAGGAAATGAACCGGTAACAGCTGTGCGGGGCATTAGGATGTTTCTGGATGAAGACAATGATGAGGTTGAAAAGAGGATCTTGGAACTTCTTGATGGAGGTATTGATATGAGGACCTTGAAACTTCTTCATACTGAAGATGCTATTTTGGAACGTATTTTGAGAAGGCCGGAGGAGAATTTTCCAAGTCTGATATGGTTGCGGTGGAACAAGTGTCCCGAGCCTTCCCTGACTTCATGGATCCCCGTGAGGAATCTAAGGGTTCTACAAGTGTCCAGGAGCGAGTTAAGAACATTGTGGGAAGACGTTTCGCAAGTAAACAACAATCTATTTTTGTTTACGTTTTTGTGTTTACCATGATGAATTTAATATGGCACCACACGGTGACGGAAGGATACGAAAGTGTTTTATAGAGAGGACCTATAATTTTGCAGGCACCTCTGCGTTTGCGGGAGTTAGAGATTAATGCTCCGCTCTCCAACATTCCAGAGTCCATAGGGCAACTGGAGGACCTCAAACGCATTGTCATTGGCAAGTTTTCATCTGGAGGACAGGTTAATCTGACAAAATTGCCATCATTTGCGATCGTTAAAAGACTTGGTGTTAACAGAGTGTTCAAAAATGAAGTCACTGCCAGACGCATTTGTTGGTTTATTGTACCTCCAACACATCGATCTCTCATTCTGCCGCAATCTGGAGAGACTTCCGGATTCTTTAGGAAAGTTACGGTATCTCCGACACATCAATCTCTCGCATTGCCACGATTTGGTGAGGCTGCCAGATTCCATTGGTCGTTTATGGCGCCTCCAACACATCGATCTACAGGGCTGTCATAATTTGGAGAGGCTGCCAGATTCCTTTGGTGATGTGAGGGACCTCCGACATATCAATCTCTCAGGGTGCCACAATCTGCGGAGTCTACCCGATTCGTTTGGTAGATTAACATATCTCCAACACATTCATCTGCAGGGGTGCCACAATTTGGAGCAGCTGCCGACTACTTTTGGTGATTTGATGAACCTGCTACCTATCAATCTTTCAAATTGCCACGATATGCCACGATTTGGAAAGGCAGCCGGAGTCCTTTTTTTTCAGAAGAAAAATCATATTTATATTGATGAAAAATATCAATTTACATATAGCGGTTTATAATATTGTAAACCCAAAATACTGACATATTAAAGATCAGTTCATAGCAAAACATAGCAGGCTGTAGTATGGTACCATAAAGGCAGAGAGTTCTTAGAACATTACAATGAAAACTGGATGATCAAAAAAAATTTCATATAGTGTTGCATTATAATGAAAAAGGAAGCCTGTTATCCCAGAAAGTCGAGGAATGCCTTGATGCTGAGCATAATAGAAGATATAGGCCTCCGGGAGCTGTTGAAGATGGATTCATTCCTTCACTTCCAAATGGTCCAACAGACCAAGATAAACAAAGTGCGCCGAGTGTCTGTTTGTGCACACCACCAGAAAAAACCGTCGAAAAACCAAGGTAAGGAAAATCCAAGGAGAAGGAGAGTTCATACTAGATTTGTTGTGAAGCTTGACATTGAAAGAACAAATGGAAGTTTGTCTCTTCCGCTGACAAACACAAAGCGCAACGTCCCGATCCCTACCATCCTTTCTTCTGTAGCACCTCCCAAGTGAGGTTCCTGTTTCGGAAAAGGAGCCATGAAAAGAGAATCATCTTGAGAGGACATGCAACTTTCCAAAGAGAGAATGGGAAAATCTGTTGGTTAGTGTGTACTGGCTTTAAGGAAATAGCTGTATATAAGTCCTTTACACGAACAGGAGATAGAGCACGAGGCAGATTCCAGGCCAGTACATCTCTTGTCCTCGAGCGTCTTATAGCCAGACCCTGTAAATTATGACGAACAGAATTCCACATTGACCAAAATTGTGGGGGCAATAAGAGATCCACTTCTTCCTTCCAAACCGGAGATGTGTTAGTCCAGGATTTTATCAATTTGTCCCATGAAAAGATGCCTCTCGTGTGAAAGTAAGAAACCAGAGTTGGTGGCAGAGGGGATGTCATCCCATCTTGAATGGAATCTAAGCCAATGAAAATGTTTGATCCGGAAAAAATCTTCCACCGAAAGTTCCCCATTATGAAAGACTGGTTTTTACGAAGATTGAGCCAGATGGCGGATCTTCTTTTGATCGCCAGAGAGTTCCTTCTATACCAGAATTCGATACTTTTTCCCTTTAGATATTTTCTGTTGATAAACATGCTCCATGGTCCGTTTCCATAAATACCCCTAAGGAGAGCTTTGCATAGGAGGGCATTTCCAATCATCCTCATGTCCAGCAAGCCCCACCCTCCTGATTTTTTCGACTTTGCAATTGAATTCATCTTAACTGGAGTCCTTTGGTGATTTAAATAACCTCCAACACATCCATCTCTCAGGTGCCATAATTTGGATAGGCTTCCAAATAGCTTCAGGAATTTAAAGAAGCTCAAGTATCTTGATGTGGAGGGTTGCTCTAATTTAATCTTCAACAAATTTGAAATAATTCAAATATCTGATAACTTACCGGTGGCACACCAAAGTCAGTTGGAACAATTATATGAGTGATGCAAAGCCATAAAAAATGAAGCCTAAGTCAGATATGTTAGGGAAATATGAAAATGTTTATGGCCAGTCACCGGGTGCTAGGTTGTTCTTTATATAGTCAATGCTGATGATTATAAATGTAGGCCGTGAGGGTCTTCTTGTAGCTACCATGGTCTCGAACGAGGCAGAGAGAGAATTGTGCTTGAGCTAGTGTTATAGACATTTTTGGACACTACAACCCCAATCATAAATGTCCATAAACTGAGGGCTCCTAAGTCCCTAAAAGTGTTGCTTCACTACCTAAAGGAACAAGGTTCATCTCCCAGAAGTTCTCCAGAACTTGTCAAAATTGGACCATACAGAATGCCCAGTATAAAGGGTGTGATGCATACTAGAAAACTCTTCTGTAAGGTGCGATGGGCGAGAATGGACAAATGGCAGAGAAAGTTTGCAAGGTGGAGGATCATAGAATCTTCCAGAAGAGGATTATAGAATCTTCCAGAAACTTCTCCTCTGAACACTTGCCTCTCTGAATTCGCCCAAGGATGAGTAAGAGATTATCAATCTCCAAGTGGAATCAAGAACTATCAGAGAGAAGACACTAATCAAAATCCCAAAAGCTGACTCACCCCCCTTACAATCATCTATATATGGATCCCTCATCACAGAGATCCAGAGGCTCGAATCTTGTATCTTATAAAGAAGTGTTGTTGGTTTCCTGGTGTAACATCATAGTGTTGGGTGATCTAAGTTTTACATGAGGTGAAGAAGGGCTTTCTCACTAGAGGATGACGCTGGGTCAGAACAATTGGTTGTAATCATCTTGCTATTCTTGATATTAATAAAGCTATTCAAGTTTTCCTCCACATTCTTGTATGTTTGATTGTATATGCATTTGTGTAGTCAATACATATCTGGTCTTGTATTGTTTATCACTAGAGATCTATGTTCTTCGATAGTATTATGCTACTTTGATTCCACAGGTGCTCTTTGAAGCTGGGTAGACGAAGAAGAAGCGGCAAAGATCTATCAGAAAGGAGAGGAAGCAAGGAACCAAGCGCAAGACTGAAGTTGGTGTCCTTTGTTCCCCTCTTATATATTTCTCATAAAAGAAAGCGAAAGTAGTTTTAACTTGTTTGTTTCTAAGATAACTACCAGTCTTAACAGCTCCGAGTGGACACTATTCCCGATAACAGCCAAGGAGAGGAGTGTTTGTAACTCTCACGTATTATGTTTAATAAATGAAAATCGCCAAAGTCATGTGATGTGTATACTTGAATATGAAGAAAATAAAAGTAGCTATGAATAGTGTATTTTCTTCTCCAAGAAACTTTTTCATTTTAATGTTTTATGTTTATTATGATGCAATTGTCTGAAATTGTAATTATATTATGCAGTATCCTGAATTAAGAAATAAGAAAGACTTGTGATGTTTTATTATTGAGATGCGTGGATATTTTATAGCTATGCACCAGCAATAGTCTCGAAAATGCCTAGCGATGCCCCAAACTGCACTTGGATGGAAGTAGTGGAACAATTGTGGAAACAAATGAGCTGTGAAAATTCTTGGAATTTTGCAACAAGCCGTAATCTTTTCACTGTCAAAATTTATTAAATTTAATATTTATTAAATATTAGATTATTTATTATGTAATATTTTATATTTTATTACAACCTAACTTGTTTAATTCAAAATTCAAAATAGTTTTGTTATATTTTATACTGCAAAAAACTAAAATTAATATGGATTAAATGTTAAAAAATATGAAAGAAGATAATGTGTCACTCTATCAATTATAATGACCATAAAGTTATAAGGAATAACCAAATCATGATTTTTATGAAAGAAGATAATGTGTCACTCTATCAATTATAATGACCATGAAGTTATGAGGAATATCCAAATCATGATTTTTTAAAATACTTTTTTGATTTATTTTATTGATTACAAATTTAGCTTTAAAATAAAAAATCAAATTGAAAAGATAGCTAGTCCTATAAGGTTAAAGTTTGTTATTGTTTTATTAAAGTAATAACAAAATATATTTGTTAAAAGTTTGTTATTATTTTATTAAAATAATAACAAAGTAAATTGTAAGGAGATTTTCAAAATGAATTATATTTGTTTGGAAAAATTATAATTTATTATAGAAAGTTTTGTGTTTTTTTTGTTGTTTGTGTTTTTGTTTTTTTTTTTTGTATATGTAATGATGTGTATTTAAGTTGGCTAAACAATTATTTAAGAAAAAAACGGAATAACAAGTTGTAAAAAGCCATTATCGTGTTCAGAAAATATGTTCATTAACAAAATATGCATGGAAAATAATAGTTGCATTGCATACATATCCTCGAGTCACCTCTGAATTTTATTAGAGAGACCAATAATAGGTAGAATTATATTGAGTCCTGTTAAATCTCCAAATGCAAGCCCTCTATAAAAGGCTTGTGATAATATTTTGAAACATTATCAGTTATGTGCTCAATGATCTTCCAAGGGCCCAAATCCTGTTGCTTCAAATAATGAGTTGGAGTTTCTTTCCTTGTAAATATGACTACATGAAATCCAATGAAAAGCATGTTTTAAATTTCAAATCTCTTCAAAGATTGGGTACAGTGTGTGCATGTGACATCTTGAAATCTCATTAAACCAATTTATAACAATCATAGAGTCGCAAAAATTCTGCAACTGATGACATCCCTTCTCAATACCAAAATAAAAGAAGAAGCTTGAGGTAGAGTAACATAGAATAATTATTTGAGCTTATGCCCGGGCCAATGATAGGAGAGAGAAAGTGGCAATGGCCTGTGATACAACTTTATCAGGAATAAAAAAATTGCCTTGGAATATTTCATTGTTCCTTGATATTCAAATTCCCTAGCTACTAAGGGAAGGTAAATTCCTCTTCTTTTTTGGATTTTTTTTTGTCCCCGCCACTACTTCCAAGGATCATTCAAAGATGCACTCTACCAATTTGAAGTGATTCCCAAGTATTTTCTTGCAGAGTTCCAAACTCCAAAGTGAATGGGAAGGATAGAAAACAGTGATCCACAGACTCCTCAACATTTTTACATAGAGAACACTAGTTGGGTCGAGCCATACATCTTTTTTTTTATAAATTATCTCCTTTGAGGACTCTATTTTCTAGAATGCACCACTTAAAAAAGCGCACTTTAGTTGAGTATCAAAGTTCGCATAATTTCGTCCACCTCTAAGCCAGCTGCCCTGGGATCCTATCATCAACAATAAACGTATAACCTGATTTTGGAAAAAATTCCCGAAATGGTGAATGCACCCAACATGAAGAATATTTCCTGTCTCTGAGATGAACATGGGAGATGTTGAAAGAATTTATGTAATCTTTCCATTGTTCAAAGTGGTTGATTGGCAAGTTGAACTAGTTGGCATCTACCCATCCCTAAGCCCAGATAGATGTACGAGTATTATGGGCGACCTAGTTCAAAGTATTCCTTCCGTTTGTATTTAAAAGATTTACTAGCTCATGAGGCTATGAAAGTTTTCTCCACATCCCACCCAAAGATCAATACCAATCCTCACCTTTTTTCCATTCCCAACTTTCCATTCTTGGCCTTCTTCAACCACTGAAAAAAGGATAAGAAAAATTTCTACATAGCTGAAAATTTTGGCCCCTTTTTGTTTAGGGAGAGAATACATTCTTCAAGTTTGTAGGGGCGGATATACTTGTTGGATACAACAACTATCCACAGACTATTAGTTGATATTAGTCTCCATCCAACTTACGCAACCAACAACTTTGCAAAGAGGTGGAGGTTTCTTAGACCCCACCAACCTCACAACTTTGGAAAATAAATTTTGTCCCATTTAACTCGAGGGAAGACCCAACCCTATTTTAACCTCGAATATAAAAACCGACAACAAATCTTGTGGGTAGAATTTATAAATATTTTTGGGATCTAGGAAAAGGAAATCCAAAACATTGGAACAACTTCCAAGATGGATTTATAAGGATAAAGATGTATTACAATTGCTTTGCTCAATTGAGCACAACCTCCAAGTGCATAACCTATCCCTTTGCTCATTGAAATGCTTTGACCCAGTCTTAGTCAATTTCTACCTCTACTTGAGCTCCTATTTCCTTGTGTTGTTTCTTGAGGAATTAGGCTCCTATATTAAGAAATTCCTCAAATTGAATCGCACAATTCCTTAGGCTGAACATATTACTATATGCAACACCTATACACTCAAGAATAGTCAACAATTGATATTACATTGCTTGGAATCTCCACCAAGCCTGGGGAACTTGAATTCTCTGAATGCGCTAGTTATTTTGGGTTGATTGATCAGTTAACTGGATGATGACTAAGCTTGAATGAAGTCCCACTCCACAACTTAGCCCTCCATTATTTCCTCCAACAGTTAGATCTAATTTAACTGAAAACAACCTTAGATAATTGACCTTGATTGCTACAAATTAGCAATCGCACATGCTTAACTAAAATCTAACTCCTCCAACTCAAATTTACTTAGTAAATTGGGTGTCATAAGCGATGTCACACAAGTTAATATCATCCAAGTTGTCTGCTGATTTGGAAATTTGAATTTTCTCAATTTAATCAAGGTAAAATCAAATTGAGAATTTATTGTGGCATTTTTTCAACACTCCCTCTAAACAAGAAAGGGATTATTAAATAATGAATCCTTACAGGTGAGGATAGTTTTATCAACCACCCTTATCCTGCACCTGTGGAACTTGAACTTCCCTCTTGACAAGGCCTTTGTCAAAATATCATACTCTTGTTCCTCTGTTGGAATGTATTGCAACATCATTATTCACCTCTGCATAGAATCCCATAAATGGTGGTATCAGATATCTATATGCGTGGATCGATCGTGAAAAACAAGATTCTCAGAGAGCTTGATGCAACTCTGATTCTCACAATAAATCACAGTTGGAACCATCATCTGTCCAAAAATTCCAACAAGTATATTTCTCATCCAGATCGCCTCACATGTTTTTTGACTGGTAACCATGTACTATGCTTCTGCTGAGTTGAATGCCACAGACCTTTGTTTCCTAATGTACCAAGAAATTTCTATGGACCCAACACTCAAAATTCCACCTAATTTACTCTTCCAGTCTAACGGACTCCCTAACCAATATGCATCTATGAAGCCACACAAATTCACTCCCTCTGTCTGTATGTACCATAGCTTGGTTCAGCTGGTGGACTGCATAGCACATATCTAGCCGCGTGTTCATAAGGTAAATCAATGAAACCACTAGCTGTCGATAAATTGTTGCATCCACTTCCTCACCTGAAGTGACATCCTTATTCCTCCAGTTGGTCACTAAAGGTGTCTCCTTGGGTTCAAAAATATCTATTCGGAACCTCTATAGTATCGCATTTGCATACTTTCCTTGAGAGACAAACAGTTCCCCATCGCCTTTCCATACTTCCATTCTAAGGAAATAATGCACGAGACCCATGTCCTTCATTTCAAAATTATCTCGCAAGGACCTCCTTACAAGATCTGATCAGTTGTTCATCACTAGTTAAAATCAAGTCATCAACATATAAGACAATAATCAACAATTTACCTTTTGCCAAGATATGATAGAGGCTTGCATTTGCTTCACTTTTGGTGAATCCCAAACCGGCGAGATAGTTATTGTAACACCCTCCTCCCACATCTACCCATGTAACCAACCAACTAGGGTAAACATGTGACAAGAAGTTACTATGATATGATTTGACTCCCTATGTGTCAGTTAAGGAAGTGGAATCAGTAAAACACAACACACTGCCATTCCACATCAACCACAAAACTCCCATGAGCCATCCCAACCACTCAAGCAACTAGACCCTGAGTCCAGCTGAAGTTTTAGTGCATCAAACCCCTAGACGCTCCCATGATATGGACCAACATGTGTCGAGGAAGCTCCAGACGCTCCCACAGCATGGGTAAGAGAGTGTCCAGGGACTATTTTTCCCATACATGTGCATGTGAGTTCGATATTTGTGCCATTTTTTTAAGCTCGGAGCAAGGTTCATTGCCCAGAACTCAATGACAAGTTCAGAAATGAAATTTGACAGTGAAACAAAGATACATTTTCGAAAAAATCAACAAGGGCTAGACTGGACCCCTACTAGCCATGACATGCATTTTATCAAACGTGTCACAAATATGTAATCTATAGTTTTAAATAACAAATCTGAGCATAGGGGACTCATACTTACCTGAGAATTGTTAAGAAGCATTTATGCCTCAACAATTGGTTGCAATTTCATCTATTAGGACATGGATACATTTTTCATTCATTTACAAGTAAAAACATGACGAGAGCCATACATATCGATTGTCATAATACATGTTCAATCCAACATAATAAAAATAGAAATACCAAGGAAACAATAGCTATATAATCCACATATAAACTAGTATAATACTCATGACCCAACAAGGAGAAATAACCTCATATTAAATATGTAAAGGCCAACCATGTTCGGGACTTCCACGAACCACCCAACCATAGACATGGCTAAGCCAAATCTCTCTTCAGGCAGCCACCCCTATGCCATATTCCAAGCACGAATGTGGGATCTCATAAAACACATCAATCAAAACCATCCAGGGCTTCCAAAGGCCAAATGTTGGGATGGGGTTCCTAAAGTTAAATTTTGTATTTCCTTTTTGTAAAAATGTAATGTCTCCATGATTTGTGCAAGTAGAGCGCGAAGATAATGAGAGTCAAAGGGGCTTTAGTCCCTTAGGTTGTTAGGTGTTAAGAATGTTTGAGACCCACCTATGGTCTGCAAACCATGGTATTGTAAAAGGAAAGTCTATAAATAGAAAAGTCATAGCGAGTCTAGGAGATCATCAAAGAATAGAAGATTATTGTTTTGGGCAAGAAAGCTAAGGTAGGAAAGTTTGTTTCCTGTACTTAGGCAAAGGGGAAGGCTCTTGTAGCTGAGTGTGTGGAGACCTTGGTAAGTATGCAAGCTGAGTGTGTGGGCCCCTGCATTTGAGTGTGTAGGAAAGGAGAGTCTGTATTTTGAAAGATCTAATCTAATAAAGACAGTTTTGATCCATACTTTACATTTCTTCTTAGCTTTGTTTACTTCTGCAATTTACGTGTTTTCACTCTATATTTGGAATTGTATGAATAATTGTTTATCTAATGTGAAAAAGTGGTAGATCAGTATAAATTATGCATGTTATTATTAATTAATTACCTTCGCGAAGATATAATTGTTGATTTACTTTTCTGGAAGGGTTAGGGTTCGTGAAGACAGAACTAAGACCTAGAAGCCATAGGAAATTTACGAAATTTCCTAGAAAGTTTCAAATGCATTGGATGGGACACTATGTGGTAATTTAAATTACAGATGGTGACACAGTTCATCTCGCGAAGCTGAATGGAGAATTGTTTCCAGGCAGAGTCAATGGCAGTCGATTGAAGTTGAACAAGGGCGATTCTGCCCCTGCGCAATGACTATATGATGGCGAGATAGTCTTAGTACTCCAGGCAGCTGCAAGGAAGTACAAGACTATAAACTATATTTCCCAAAAATGGGAAAGACAAAGTAAGAGGGTCGTGCGATGGAATAAAGTAGGGCATCGAGGGGAGCTGCACCACAAAGGTTGGTACCACATAGCCTGGTCAAAAAGTAGTCGTCAGAAGCACTGTAGCTGATTGGATTGCACAATTTCCATTAGAAGGAGTAGGGAAGACGCATTTATGGGAAAAATGTCAGAAAATATGCCACCAAAGATGCATTAATGATAGAAATTTGGAGGGAACGGTTGGATTCAAATTTGAATTTGCCTATAAATCTAGCATACGGTCCCGCATTTGAACACTTTGCTTCTTGATAGTCGATTTTGAGCTCTTTTTCCTTGTGTTGCGCCAAGCACTGAAATATATGTCTGAGACAAATTGGGAAGAAATATTCTCTTGATTAGAATTGGCTAATGTACCTGAATATATCCGTAAGGCATTTATAGAAACCATGATTGCAGCTACCCCCACATCAGAAGTCATGCCCTCTGAAGCAGCGTCCTTAGTTGAAGCAACACCCTCTATCCCTACAGGATTTCTGACTACAGCGCCTTGGTATCCTAGACCTAAGCCCTCTGCAATTGAAGAAATAAAAAGAAACCACATCAGGTTCCAGTGAGGCAATCACCACGAAACATTCCAACGGAAATCTGCGAGAAGGGGAATATGGACAGAGCACAACAGCCAACTAAGCCCCTTGATTTGAATGAAGAAGAACTACACGAAGGCATAGAGGAGATGGATTTTGAGGAGGATGATCCATTGACTCAACTCCCAAAGTATATCCCACCACGCAAGGGAACAACTAAGGTGCCTAAGGACCCAGAAAATGCCAAATTCATGGTTTCAATACCATTGCTGCTAGAAAAGGTGGTGTTTGAGGGCACGTTGTAGGGCTGCGTTCCGACGCTGAAGCTGGAGGATTGGGATTTGGGAGATCATGAAAAGTTCCCTCAGCTTGCGCTAGCCAATTACCTATCAAAGATATATTATGAGGAAACTAGGGTTACGAGATTGGAACCTATGAAGTGGGTCGCGGGTGTTGACGTCGCAGAACTCCTGAACATGCTTTGGGTTTTGCACTTCAATCGCACCATCATTAACACTGTATGTGTCTGGAAGTTACTCACTTTGGTGCACGATGAGTGTCTCTAGCTGGGAGAACCCATCCTAATTATAGATATGTTGATCCATCGGATCTCCTTACTTCCCTATCAAGGTGTGGATCCAACAGAAGCATTTGGAGGGATGCAAACATTTTTCTTAAGATTTTGCACTAAAAAAAAAAACTTTGTACCTTTAGAGATTTAATCGCTCTCAGAACTTAGCAGATACATAGTTAAGAAGGATATATGTTGTGTATAAAAAGAGATGTAAATTTAAATAACATTTAAATTACAATATTTCATATAAGTAAACAATACATTACAAAGAAAAAGTAACATAACTATTATTTTTAATAATGTAGTTATGTTTCTTAATATATTATATTGCGCTCAAAAAGAAGTTTGCATCTTCAGAAATTTATCCCTCTAGGAGCTTAGTAAATCCATAGTTAAGTTGGATCTATGTTAATTATAAAAAGAGATCTAATTTTAAATAACACTATATTACAAATTTATATAATAAACCATATATTACAAAGAAAAAAAAAGAAAAAAAATAACATAACTATTATTTTTAATAGTATAGATACATTTCTTATTATTTTATATGGATTATATAAATTTAAAATTAGGATGATGATTTTATCTATTTCATTTCACTATTATTTTAGAAATTTTTTGTGGCTTTTAAAAAAAATATTGTTTTTCACTATAAATTAAGATAAATCATTGTCTTTAAAGTTTAATACTGAAAATATGAATCTTATGTTAAAAATTTTATTGCACTAATCCTTGAACTCAGTATGATAGAGATATTGTAATGAATGTTATGTAAACATTTTGACTTAGTCAAATAAAATAAAATAAACCTACAATTAAAATTAAAATAATTTCAAAGGAAAATAATAAAAATCATATTTTGAAGTTATTATTATTATTATTAATTTTGTATGGTTATTTTCATGTGGAATATAGACTATTTAAAGGGGCGAGCCTAGATCATCTTAAAGTCTAGATGTACCAAAGGGTGAGAGGACCAAATCTCTTGATAAATCATGGCATTAAAATAGATCCAAGTTATCTATATTTTTAATATTTATCAAAAAATTAATTCTATTTTAAATTTAATATTAAATTTTGTAGCCATTTACATTAAAATAAATATTCAAAATTTTATTTATTGTGTTTTATATCTCGCTGCTTACAATACCCCTCGATTTTATCTGCCTTTTGAAATTCTTAATAAAGTTCCTCCAATCGAGTTCTGAAGCCCTCCATCTCTTCGACCATGTGAAGCCCTCTTCCCATTTCTGTTTCTATTTTTCATTTGGCAATGACTACTTCCACTTTTGCTAATTCCAACAACAATTACATGATGTATGACGTGTTTATCAACCATAGAGGTCCAGACGCGAGGAAGACCTTCACCAGTCCTCTGCACTGCCGACTCATTTCCTATGGACTGCGAGTTTTTCTAGACATGGAGGAAAAGCTATCCATGGGAGATACAATATTTAGTCGGATTGAAGGCGCTATTAGAACCACCTCTGTGAGGCCCACAAGCTGCAGGTACGTTCGGGCGAGGGTGCACGGTGAGGAGGACGTGGGTGAGTCGAATGGGACAGTGGTGCAGTGGGAGAAACACGAAGGAAATGAGTGAAATGCGACCAAGTGCGAAGTGTTTGGTGTATATACCCCGTGGGCGGTCCCGGGCGAGCCAATGGTTGGGCAAGCCGATGGACGGGCGAGTTGACAGGTGGATGAACTGAACGATGGACACATGGTTGGGTTGGCTGGTGGCGGGCTGACCCATTCGAAAGTTAAAACGGTGAAACGTGTGGTCGGCCAGATGGATGGACGCGTTGGTTCATTGTTGAGCGAGCCATATATGTAGGATGGCTTGGCGTGGAGCTAAGGCATCAATCAACCAAGCTTTCTAAGTGTCCAAGGGTGGAAAGGCGAAGAAGTGCGAAGTTGGTACACTGAAACAGGGCGAAGGTGCAGGCGGACAGCGTGCAGGGACTAAGCACTCGAGCCAAGGAAAAGTCATGCGAAGTCATCTGGGTGAGGGCATCTTTTAGGAAAATCATACGAGGGCATTGTGCAGAAAAGTCGTGTGAAGTCATCAGGCAAGGGAGTCATTCAGAAAAGTCGTGCGAAGTCATCGGGCGAGGGCGTTCGTGCAGGGTCGTTCGAGGGCGTTCGAGCAAGATTGTTCGAGGGCACGGTAGCGCATCTGTTCGAACGATCGTTCAAGGAGTCGTTCGAGGGCGCGGCTGGGTGTCTGCTTGAACGATCCAAGTTGGTCGAACGGTGAACCGGGTGAAACCTTGAAAGGGTGACACGACCCGCTGGTGGACGAGTTGGGTGTTCGGTAGGAGCGCCCAACGAGTCGGACGAGTTGAATGAAACGCATTCGGGTGAACGTGCGGAGGCAAATGAGGAGTTGAGCAGAGTCGTTCGGGCGACCATGTGAGCGCACCGACGAGCTGGTTGAACGCGTTGTGTCGGTGAATGTTAAAATATTCTAAGTGTAAATTTGGGGTTTCCTCAAGATTGTAACTTACATATATATTATTATTACGGGTAGACTCATCATAGGGAGTTACCCCTCCCAGTTATACTATTCTGCATTTGTGTTAATTCTGATGAATGTTTAACTGTTGTTTTATAATGAATGAAAGTACTTGGTAAAAGAAGAAAATAAACTAAGTATGGACATAAGGCGTAGTCCATGACCGTGAGTATTGGTGAAAATAAAAGGGTCAGTGGTGCCACACCTCCTATAGTGTGTTTGGAAGAGTACTCCCAGTGTAGGGATGTGATAGGTGGTATCAGAGCTGATGAATGATGGGAAGCTGAATACTTGACATTCGTGACAAGTGATTCAGGTTTGCAAAGGGAAGTGTTATACTTCGTGACAGGTTTAACAGGGGTGAAGCTTCGTGCTTGGGCCAAGCTGAACAACAAGACATGGTAGGTTTGGAAGAATGTGAAGGGAAGATCTTGCTAACCCTATACAGGTTGAAGCGGATGAAAGAAGAAAACCCACGGATTCGACATAACTTGAAGTCATGGAAAGGAATGTTGAAGATGAACTTCTTCGACTTGGTTGGGCAATGGAGCAGGATGTAGCTGTATATTGCAATGATGAAGAAGAGGAAGCTGTGATGATTGAGGATGTTGCAGATATGACAACGATGGAGGAGGAACTTGAAAGTATTCAAGTTGGACCAGGATCGTGTAGTTTGCAAACATCGGTGGATGAGGAAACTCACATAGAGGAGCCTCATGATGAAGTAAGTACTACTTATACTTGTGTTTCAGTTGAGCATTTGCTAGATAAACCGTATGCAGGGAAGAGAAAAATCAGTTTGTCGATGCAGGGAAGGATCTTACCATGGATGTCTACGAAGAGACTGTGTATGGAAAAGCAAGGATCGTTGACTATTGCAAGGCTTGTTGGGGTTATTTTTGACCTTATGGTAGAAGGTGCAAAGGCCAGTGACAAGGGAGGAACATGATGATCATTGCGGAGGAATGGGTCATGCTTTAGCCACATGGAGAATTGGTTAAGTGCCCGACATGACTCATGGACAGATTAGAGGACGGCACACACTTGAGTTGATGATACTTGGGTGGACTTCTCATGGCTGAAACCAAGAGGAAGTCTTGTGTAGAAATTCCCACCTGTAGATCACCTGATAATGCAATGTACTAAAGCAAAACACTTGATCTACTTCTACAAACAATTTAGTGGAAGCTTAATCAACCATGAGAAACATCA
>APFE030668081.1:36910-60953 GCA_000404065.3 Pinus taeda | reverse complement strand
CAATATAGAACTCATCCTTAATTCCTCAATCAGTGGAGCAAATCAAGGACACATTCCCCAATTAGTGGAGAAATAATTTCATGTTCTCACAAAGACTTCAAGTTTGTTTTTCCTTAACTAATTAACTCATGGAGAATTAATTAATTAATATTCCAAACTGCTAGTGAGACCAAATTCAAATTTACTTCCTATAGATAGACTAGGGACTGCTATAAATAGGAAGGGACCCAGAAATGCTATTTTTAGAAGATGTTATTTTTAGCAGTCTCACCTCTCACCTAAGGTGGCCAAACTGCTATTTTTAGAAGTGTTATTTTTATGCAGTCCTATTTTTAGTACTTTCTAAATTTAGCATTTCTTGTTGCACATTTTTCAACACTCCCTCTCAACAAGAAAGGCTTCCTCTCGAACCCGATCCTGTAACTCTGGAATGTTCTACATGCAACACATCTACGAAGTGCGGTTGCTCTAGCAACACTCGGAACAAAAAAACTCCCAAATGACCTCTTTATTGGGCTAGAAACATACTCTGATGCTGAAGTTCTACCTGTCGCTGACAAGTGCTCCCTCTCTAAGCTCTGCGCTACTGCAACGTCTCCATGCATCTCGTACCATTGCACCGTTCTCTGTGCTACCTTGTTCTGTGCAACACACTTGTGCCTCTCGCATTTTTGCAGCTTGCATGCTCTGCACTGTCCTAGGATTCCTTGCACTGTAGCTCTCTCTGCCGCTCCTTCTGCATCTGTCTCTACCCAATCATTCAGTTCTGCTACTCCTAATCGGGGCTCCCATAGCAAAGTCGAATCAAAGAGGTTGGGTACCTCAAAGATCCTACCCCTCCTCCTTGGAACGATCACTCCACATTACCCCACCTCCTCCCTGGAAGTATGGCTGCATGTCATCCCTTTGCCCAACTGGCTCGAATTTTCCCCCTACTGGAGGTCTTTGTATGACTGGATGCCTCCATTCTATCTCCTCTCGACTTCCCCAGTTGTGGCTGCTCCACAACCTCCTGAAGTTGCTTCACCAATTGTGGCTCCTCCACAATCGTCTGTGACTTCTTCTGGCATTGCATGTTGAGAGGTAATTTACTCTCCCTCTCAACCACCAAGTATATAAAATTTGCCTTGCTCTTCAAGGCTTTGCATGCATCTTGTACCTCAAGTGCATACAAGTTCTTGGCTAGCACACCAATTTATTTCCACTTTCCCGTCGTCATGAAATTTTCTGGAAAAAGAGCTGATTTTAAATCAGCGATACCCTCATCCGAACTCTGATTCAGCTGATTTTTTTTTTTTGGGGTATTTTTCTCCAAGTAATCCAAAGCTGCTATTTATTTTGGAAAATTTTTGTACAAAAATTTTCAGATCTGGTCCGCAAAATCTCGACCCAAAACTCAAAACTTTGAAATCTCCTCTCAGTATAGTGTTCTCTCCTTGATCACCTGTGCTCTGATACCATGTAGAATTTTGTAGAATTTTTCTACACATTAGCTACCTCTGATACCATGTAGAACTTTTTCTACAAATCAGCTAGCTTTGATACCATGTAGAAATTCCCACTGTAGATCACCTGGTAATGCAATGTACTAAAGCAAAACACCTGATTTACTTCTACAAACAATTTAGCGGAAGTTTAATCAACCATGAGCAACATCAGTAAAAACACATATAACTAATAAGAAGGAATCAATCGCACATAACACACAAGAATTTACCTTGGGAAAGCACCTGCCTAAAACCCCACCTCTGTATTATCATACAAGTGGAAATATAGTCTAGATTACACAAAGCCTAAGCTTGGAAGCTATCCAACTCTCATTACAATCCCTCTGCTGCTCATAAACAGTCAAAGGCTTCTCACAAACCTTCTCCTCTACCCTCCAAGCCTCCTATTTCCTTGTGCAGTTTTCCTTGGGGTCCAGTGCCGCCACCTGTGTGAATTGGCCTCTTCATACACTCACTAACCTCTTATCTAACTGCACAAACTTGAAGGAGATAAATCCTCATAATGGATGAGCTTCCTTTATAGGGAAAATATTCATCCAATTGATAGTACACTGTCCCTTCCCTGATCTCAACTAGGTTTCTGACAGAACTAACATGCATCAGTTATCCATGAGCGAATACACAGTTATCTGAAAATAAGTTGTCACATGCATGCAAGCATCAACAAACTATATCTCATTAATTTAACAACTTGTTAAATTAATCTAATTGAACTTGACTAAGTTAAACTAATCAACTGATCCTCCCAATATAGAACTCATCCTTAATTCCTCAATCAGTGGAGCAAATCAAAGACACATTCCCCAATTAGTGGAGAAATAATTGCATGTTCTCACAAAGACTTCAATTTTGTTTTTCCTTAACAAATTAACTGATGGAGAATTAATTAATATTCCAAACTGCTGGTAAGACCAAATTCAAATTTTCTTCCTATAGATAGACCATGGACTGCTATAAATAGGAAGGGACCCAAAAATGCTATTTTTAGAAGACATTATTTTTAGCAGTTTTACCTTTCACCCAAGGTGGCCAAAATGCTCATTGGCCAAACTGCTATTTTTAGAAGTGATATTTTTATGAAGTTCTATTTTTAGCACTTTCTAAATTTAGCATTTCGTGTTGCACATTTTTCAACACTCCCTCTCAACAAGAAAGGCTTCCTCTCGAACTTGATCCTGTAACTCTGGAATGTTCTTCATGCAACACATCTACCAAGTGCGGTTGCTCCAGCAACACTCGGAACAAAAAAAACTCCCAACTAACTTCTCTGTTGGGCTAGAAACATACTCTGATGTTGAAGCTCTACCTGCCATTGACAAATGCTCCCTCTCTAGCCTCTGCGCTACTGCAACATCTCCATGCATCTCACACCATTGCACCCTTCTCTGTGCTACCTTGCACTGTGCAACACACTTGTGCCTCTCACATTGTTGTAGCTTGCATGCTTTGCGTTGTCCTGGGATTCCCTACACTGCAGCTCTCTTTGCCGCTTCATCCACATCTGTCTCTACCCAATCAATCAGTTTTTCTACTCCTCATCGGGGCTCCCGTAGCAAAGTCAAATCAAAGAGGTTGGGTACCTCAAGGATCCTGCCCCTTCTCCTTGGGACGATCACTCCACATTACCCCACCCCCTCCCTGGAAGTATGGTTGCATGTGATCTCTCTGCCCACCTGGCTCGAATTTACCCCTACAAGAGTTCTCTGCATGAGTGGATGCCTCCACTCTATCTCCTCTTGGCTTCCCCAGTTGTGGTTGCTCCACAATCTCCTGAAGTTGCTTCACCAATTGTGGCTCCTCCACACTCATTTGAGACTTCTTCTAGCGCTACATGTTAAGAGGTAATTTACTCTCCCTTTCAACCACCAAGTATCTAAACTTTGCCTTGCCCCTCAAGGCTTTGCATGCATCTTGTACCTCAAGTGCATACAGGTTCTTGGCTAGCACACGAATCTATTTCCACTTTCCCGCCATCACGAAATTTTCTGGAAAAAGAGATGATTTTAAATCAGCGATATCTCCCTCATCCGAACTCTGATTCAACCAATTTTTTTTTTTTTTTTTTGGTATTTTTCCGTAAGGAATCCAAATCTGCTATTTATTTTTGAAATTTTTTACACAACAATTTTCAGATCTGCTCTGCAAACTCTCCTTGATCACCTATGTTCTGATACCATGTAGAACTTTTTCTACAAATCAGCTAGCTCTGATACCATGTAGAAATTCCCATTGTAGATCACCTGGTAATGCAATGTACTAAAGAAAAACACTTGATCTACTTTTACAAACAATTTAGCGGAAGCTTCATCAACCATGAGCAACATCAATAAGAACACATATAACTGATAAGAAGGAATCAATCACACATAACACATAAAAACTTACCGAGAGAAAGCACTTGCTTAAAACCCCATCTCTGTATTATCATACAAGTGGAAATATAGTCTGGATTACACAAAGCCTTAGCTCGGAAGCTATCCAGCTCTCAGTACAATCCCTCTGCTTCTCATAGATAGTTAAAGACTTCTCACAAACCTTCTCCTATGCCCTCCAAGCCTCCTATTTCCTTGTGCAGTTTTCCTTGGGGTCCAGTGCTGCCACCTGTGTGAATTGGCCTCTTCACACACTCACTAATCTCTGATCTAACTGCACAAACCTGAAGGAGATAAATCCTCATCATTGATGAACTTCCTTTATAGGAAAAATATTCATCCAACTAATAAGACACTATCCCTTCTCTGATCTCAACTGGGTCTCTGACAAAACTGACATGCATCAGTTATCCATGAGTGAATACACAGTTATCTGAAAATAATAGTTGTCACTTGCATGCAAGCATCAACAAACTATATCTCATTAATTTAACAACTTGTTAAATTAGTCTAACTGAACTTGACTAAGTTAAACTAAGTCAACTGATCCACTCAATACATAACTCATCCTTAATTCCTCAATCAATGGAGCAAATCAAGGACACATTCCCCAATTAGTGGAGAAATAATTGCATGTTCTCACAAAGACTTCAAGTTTGTTTTTCCTTGACTAATTAACTCATGGAGAATTAATTAATTAATATTCCAAACTGCTAGTAAAACCAAATTCGAATTTACTTCCTATAGATAAACGAGGGACTGCTATAAATAGGAAGGGACCTATAAATGCTATTTTTAGCAGTTTCACCTCTCACCCAAGGTGGCCAAAATACTCATTGGCCAAACTACTATTTTTAAAAGTGTTATTTTTATGCAGTTCTATTTTTACCAGTTTCTAAATTTAGCATTTCTTGTTGTACATTTTTCAACACTCCCTCTCAACAAGAAAAGCTTCCTCCGAACCCGATCCTGTAACTCTGGAATGCAACACATCTACCAAGTGTGGTTTCTCCAGCAACACTCGGAACAAAAAAAATCCCAACTGACCTCTCTATTGGGCTAGAAACATACTCTGATGCTAAAGCTCTACCTGCCGCTGACAAGTGCTCCCTCTCTGACCTCTAAGCTACTGCAACATCTCCATGCATCTCTCACCATTGCACCCTTCTCTGTGCTACCCTACACTGTGCAACACACTTGTGCCTCTCGCAATGTTGCAGCCTGCATGCTCTGTGATGTCTTGGGATTCCCTACACTGTAGCTCTCTCTGCCGCTCCATCTGCATCTGCCTCTACCCAATCAGTCAGTTCTGCTACTCCTCATCGAGGCTCCGTAGCAAGGTCGAATCAAGGAGGTTGGGTACCTCAAGGATCCTGCCCCTCCTCCTTGGGACGATCACTCCACATTACCCCACCTCCTCCCTGGAAGTATGGCTGCACATGATCCCTCTGCCCACCTGGCTCGAATTTCCCCCTACTGGAGGTCTCTACATGAGTGGATGCCTCCACTCTATCTCCTCTCGACTTCCCCAGTTGTGCTTGCTCCACAACCTCCTGAAGTTGCTTCACTAATTGTGGCTCCTCCACAATCATCTGAGACTTCTTCTGGCGCTGCATGTTGAGAGGTAATTTACTCTCCCTCTCAACCACCAAGTATCTAAACTTTACCTTTCTCCTCAAGGCTTTGCATACATCATGTACCTCAAGTGCATACAGGTTCTTGGCTAGCACACCAATCTATTTCCACTTTCCCGCTGTCACAAAATTTTCTGGAAGAAGAGTTTATTTTAAATCAGCGATATCTCCCTCATCCAAACTCCGATTTAGCCGATTTTTTTTATTTTGGGTATTTTTCCGCAAGGAATCCAAATATACTATTTATTTCTGAAAATTTTTGTACAGAAATTTTCAGATCTGCTCTGTATACTCTTGGCCCAAAACTCAAAAATTTGAAATCTCCTCTCAATGTATTGTTCTCTCCTTGATCACTTGTGCTCTGATACCATGTAGAATTTTTCTACACATCAGCTAGCTCTGATACCATGTAGAACTTTTTCTACAAATAAGCTAGCTCTGATACCATGTAGAAATTCGCACTGTAGATCACCTGGTAATGCAATGTACTGAAGCAAAACACTTGATCTACCTCTACAAACAATTTAGCGGAAGCCTAATCAACCATGAACAACATCAATAAGAACACATAGAACTGATAAGAAGGAATCAATCACACATAACACAGAAGAATTTACCTGGGGAAAGCACCTACCTAAAACCCCATCTCTGTATTATCATACAAGTGGAAATATAGTCCTGATTACACAAAGCCTTAACTCGGAAGCTATCCAGCTCTTTGTACAATCCCTCTGCTGCTCATAGACAATCAAATGCTTCTCACAAACTTTCTCCTCTGCCCTCCAAGCCTCCTATTTCCTTGTGCAATTTTCCTTGGGGTCCAGTGCTGCCACCTGTGTGAATTGGCCTCTTCACACACTCACCGACCTTTGATCTAACTGCACAAACTTGAAGGAGATAAATCCTCATCATGGATGAGCTTCCTTTATAGGAAAAATATTCATCCAACTGATAGTACACTATCCCTTCTCTGATCTCAACTGGGTCTTTGACAGAATTGACATGCATCAGTTATCCTTGAGTGAATACACAGTTATCTGAAAATAATAGTTGTCACATGCATGCATGCATCAACAAACTATATCTCATTAATTTAACAACTTGTTAAATTAATCTAACTGAACTTGACTAAGTTAAACTAATTCAATTGATCCTCTCAATATAGAACCCTTCCTTAATTCCTCAATCAGTGGAGCAAATCAAGGACACATTCCTCAATTAGTGGAGAAATAATTGCATGTTCTCACAAAGAATTCAAGTTTGTTTTTCCTTAACTAATTAACTCATGGAGAATTAATTAATTAATATTCCAAACTGTTGTTAAGACCAAATTCGAATTTACTTCCTATAGATAGACCAGGGACTGCTATAAATAGGAAGGGACCCAGAAATGCTATTTTTAGAAGATACTATTTTTAGCAGTTTCACCTCTCACCCAAGGTGGCCAAACTACTATTTTTAGAGGTGCTATTTTATGCAGTTCTATTTTTAGCACTTTCTAAATTTAGCATTTCTTATTGCACATTTTTCAACATCTTGGTGGAACCTTCAGTGGGGGAGCTATGATGGAAGAGACTCATACGATGTGATGATGATATGGTTGGGTGACCGAGTTCACTAGACCGATTTGCAGACTTGGATGAGGATGACCGATTGTTGTGATGGGTCTACATAGTTAGACAACATGGGCAACTTGAGTCGTGGACATCAGGTTGGAGACATGGAGCATGGCAGTCTTATGCAGGGACATTATGCAAGAGCACTTGTAGAGGTGTCAGTTATGGGCATCCAATGAGGAGTTCCAAGGTAGGGGTGTTGTGCAGGTGGATTTGCTAATGTGACATGGAGATGTTTTACTTATGAGCCAATGGAGATGTTGTGCACTTATGTACAACAAGGCCATGGACTGGTTGGAATTGTGAACAGACTACGGAGCATTCCTACTACATGGAGAGTTGAGGCATTTTGCAAAGACCTTTGGGCCGAGACATGTATGCTTGCTGGGATGTTGGTTGGATATGACACATGGAGCTCATGATGACATGAGGTTGTGGCTTTTGAGGACTTTGTATTATGGTGGACTTATAGGATATGATGCATTAAGGAGCTGAGGTCAGGGACTTTGATGCGGGATGGGGTGCATACTTTTGAGTACATGTATGGGTGTGCTTGAAAGAGTGACTTGATGAGGAGGATCGATATGAAACACTTTGGAGTGATGGAGTTACAACGATGATGATGCCTTGGTGGCAACACTTGGGCATGGGTTGAGCCAAGGCTTAACCACTTTTGACACATGGGAGCTGATTGATCTATGATCATGGGCAGCACATGGGAGATGAGACAGGTGTATACTTGTTTCTGTGGAAGACTTGAAGGATGGCACATTCCAAATATGATGGAGGTTTATTCATGAACCTGGATGTGGCACATCGAGAATCGGGTTTGATGAGAGGATCTCTTCATGTTGAGGAGATGGATTCTATACATATGGATGGTGATGTTGGAATAGATGCGTTTGATTTCATGCAGCACATTGATACCAAACATCATGGACAACATGTTGCAGATGAGATGAGGACTACTTCATGGACCTGGACATGGATTACATGGGGATCGATTCTTGATCGAGTCGATGATGTGACAGGAGTATGAGAAACGATTGATGATGGCATGAGAATGTGCATTCTTATGGTTTGAGCGTGATAGTTGGATTAGCTACCCAACTAGTTCGAGTCATGGGGGTCGACGATGTACAGAGATGTGTTAGCATTATGTTGGAGTATCATGGTAGCGTTCACACGATGATGATACATGATGAGGTCGACATGATATGTTGTAGTAAGCATGTAGTTGAGTTGGAAGAGCTAGCCTTCCACAGTGGGAGCAACATGTTGAAATTGCAACAAGGGTGGTTGATGATCATGGGTTGAGGAGACTTTCTGATGTATGACATACTGATGGGTTATATGCCTTGGTATGGGTATCTTAGTGACAGATGGTTGTTGAGATGGGCGATTGTCGAGGACGACAATGAATTCAAGTGGGGGAGAATGTAATGCCCACGAGTTGTAGGTACATTCGGGCAAGGGCACGCGATGAGGAGGGCGTGGGCAAGTCGAACGAGACAATAGTGCAGTGGGATAAACATGAAGGAAACGAGTGAAATGCGACCAAGTGCCAAGCTTTTGGTGTATATACCCCGTGGGCGGTCTTGGGCGAGCCGACGGGCAAGCGAGCCAATGGACGGGCGACTCGACAGGTGGGTGAATCGAACGATGGACACATGGTTGGGTCAGCCGGTGGGCGGGCCGACCCGTTCGAAAGTTAAAACGATGAAACGTGTGGTCGGCCAGATGGATGGACACGTTGGTTCATTGTTGGGCGAGCCATATATGTAGGATGGCTTGGCATGGAGCTAAGGCATCAATCAACCAAGCTTTCTAAGCGTCCAAGGGTGGAAAGGCAAAGAAGTGCGAAGTTGGTAGACTAAATTAGGGCGAAGGTGCAGGCGGACAGCATGCAAGGCCAAAGCACCTGAGCTGAGGAAAAGTCATCCGAAATCATATGGGCGAGAGTGTCGTTCAGGAAAATCGTGCGATGGCGTCGTGTAGAAGAGTCGTGCGAAGTCATTGGGCAAGGGCGTCGTTCAGAAAAGTCATGCGAAGTCATCGGGCGAGGGCGTTTGTGCAGGGTCATTCAAGGGAATTCGGGCAAGATCGTTTGACGGCGTGGCAGGGCATCCATTCGAACGGTCGTTCGGGGAGTCGTTCAAGGGCGTGGTAGAATAACCATCAATTTTCAAGAATGAACGGTTATCAATGTTCAATTCTGTAATTTTTCTTTTATCATTTTCCAAACATAAATGTAATAGCTATCATTTTCAAGAATGAACAGGAACAACTGTAGGAAACGAATCGGCAACAGCTGTGCGGGGCATTAGGATGGTACTGGGTGAAGACAATGATGATGTTAATGCATTTGGTGGTGTTGAAAAGAGGATCTTGGAACTTCCTGATGCAGTGAGTGGTGTTGATGTGAGGACCTTGAAACTTCTTGATATTGAAGATGCTATTTTGGAACGTATTTTGAGAAGGCCAGAGGAGCATGTTCTAAGTCTGATATGGTTGCGGTGGAACAAGTGTCCCGAGCCTTCCCTGCCTTCATGGATCCCTGTGAGGAATCTAAGGGTTCTACAAGTGTTTGGGAGCGAGTTAAGAACATTGTGGGAAGACGTTTCGCAAGTAAACAACAATCTATTTTTGTTAACGTTTTTGTGTTTACCATGATGAATTTAATATGGCACCACACAGTGACAGAAGGATACAAAAGGGTTTTATAGAGAGGACCGAGTATAAGATGTATTTATAATTGAAACAACTCTTGAACATTTTGCAGGCACCTCTGCGTTTGCGGGAGTTAGAGATTAATGCTCCGCTCTCCAACATTCCAAAGTCCATAGGGCAACTAGAGGACCTCGAACGCATTGCCATTGGCAAGTTTTCATCTGGAGGACAGGTTAATTTGACAAAATTTCCAGAAGGATTTTGTCATTTGCAATTGTTAAAAGACTTAGTGTTAACAAAGTGTTCATAAATGAAGTCACTGCCAGATGTCTTTTATGCTTTAAGGAGCATCCAACTCATCGATCTCTCATTCTACCGCAATCTTGAGAGACTTCCGGATACTTTTGAAGACTTATGGAAACTATGACACATCAATCTCTCGGATTGCCACGATTTGGTGAGGCTGCCAGATTCCATTGGTCGTTTATGGCGCCTCCAACACATCGATCTATAGGGCTGTCATAATTTGGAGAGGTAACGAGATTCCTTTGGTGATTTGAAGGACCTTCGACATATCAATCTTTCAGGTTGCCACAATCTGCGGAGTCTGCCCCATTCGTTTGGTAGATTAAGATATCTCCAAGATATTGATCTGCAGGGGTGCTACAATTTGGAGGAGCTGCCGACTACTTTTGGTGATTTAATGAACCTGCTACATATCAATCTCTCAAATTGCCACAATTTGAAAAGGCTACCGGAGTCCTTTGGTAGTTTAAGTAACCTCCAACACATCGATTTCTCAGGGTGCCATAATTTGGAGAGGCTTCCAAATAACTTCAGGAATTTAAAGAAGCTCAAGTATCTTGATGTGGACGGTTGCACTAATTTAATCATTGACACATTTGAGATAAGTGAAATATCAGTTTACTTACCATCGGCCCATCAAAGTCGATTGGAGCAATTACATGATTGATGGACAACCATAAAAAATGAAGACCAAGCGAGATATCTTAGGAAACCATGAAAATGTTAATTGTGAATCACTGGGTGCTAGCTAGTTGCTCTTGATATAGTCAATGTTGATGGTACATGTAGGTCTTCAGGGTCTTCTTATATCTACCATGACCTCCATATATATATATATATATATATGGTAGTTATGCAGAAGAATCTATCAGTTGCTTGACTAGTAGCTATTAGTAAATTTTTAGTTATTTAAGGCTTGTTTTCAGTTAAAACTATATGGTAACTGCTTGGAAGTAAAATTGGTGTAATTTTTCAAAATTTTAAAATAAATTTAAAAATGTTTATTAAA
Organism: Pinus taeda; assembly: GCA_000404065.3. Classification (NCBI taxonomy): domain Eukaryota; kingdom Viridiplantae; phylum Streptophyta; class Pinopsida; order Pinales; family Pinaceae; genus Pinus; species Pinus taeda. The sequence goes on along the minus strand of APFE030668081.1, from coordinate 49,838 downwards.
GAGTGTTAAAATTTTAAATATTAATTAAATTTTTAAGAAATTAAAATTTTTAATTGGTATTTTAATTCATAATTAAAAAAAACCATTACCATTACCAATTTTTTTAATAATTAAAAAAAAAAACACGGAAAATAATTAAACAATTAATACTTACACGGCATCAAATGTTTATTCACAAGGGGAGAATAGTTGGCATATTCCGCAGACTACAATTTCGTGACATTCAATTCTTCTTTACCAGATATATCTAAAGGTCATCTCGGACGAAAATATCCATCGCCTTAATCTTACTCCTCTGAATATCCTTTCTAGAAATTTTGTGAATAGCGTAGGATAAGGATCATCGCATGGTTACCATATCTTCATTGAACTTTTTAAAATAAAATTTAGTTTTTTTAAAATTAAATAAACAGAAATTTTAATTTTAATATTATTTAATAATATTTTTTCATTTATGTTTTATAATTTTTTAAATTTTAAATTAGAATATATATGTTGAATATTTTAAGTAGGTTTTTCTTTTTATGGTTAAAAGTGTATTTAGTGTACTTTTCACAAAGAAGTATAGGATATCAAAATCAAGTTGTTTTTAGTGTAATTTTTTGGAAGTTTTTAGGGTGGGTTTTTCCAACCTATTTTTTCTAAAATTTGGAAGGAACTTATTGCAATTACAAGTTTGATAGGTGACTCTTGCACAATCGAAGTGCCCTAGGGGTTTTTCAAGGTGTTGAAACGATATATACAGTAAAAAAACTAGTTTAAATAACACAAATCAAGAATTCACTTCAAATTTTCCCATCAGATTCTGGCATCAGGAAGTCCAAAAAGTCGCACTAAAGACAACTCCTATTAAAATATGCAAAAATACTAAAAGGATGAGATGTGGATTGAAAAACAGGCTAGATAAGCTATTAAGAAAAAATGTAAGATCAAAATTTAAAATAATCAGGGACATGGCTTAATCGAAGCAAATGGTTGGGTCTTCATTGTTGTTGCGCTGTTGCAAATGAGAGGAGGGATACTAAAGTGATACTCAATGCAATCCAAGCGTTAGTCCAAGTCCCACGAGTATATGTTGATAGTTTACATGTACTAGTTGAAGCAGTCTTGCATATGTCCGACTTCTGGCACCCAGTAAACCAGTTTGGCAAGAACATCAGTGTTTGAAAGTTGTTGTTGTGTAGAGCCCCCCTTGCGTTCCATGTGGCCTATCTCTTGTTGGATGGGGCCTAGGGTAAGATCCTTAAACTTGGCATTTGTTTCCTCTAGGCGATTGTGGGTACGAGAGTGGCCCTAAGAAGTCTTCTGTTGATGATAAGACGCTCCTTAAAAAACGTGTGCACACTGACAAGGCAAGATGAAGGCCACGACAAGGAGACAAGACCAAGGTGTCAGGGGGAGAGGGGAATAAGCAACTAACCAAGTGAGAGGAACCACGTGAGGAGGGAAAGGGGACATATGGTAAGAGCTTAAATGAAAGCAAGGTTCCATGGGGATGTGATTATACAACCGACCACAGAGAGGAAGAGTTGGCTCAGAAGGAGGAATAAGGGAAAGCCCAAGTTCGACCAAAGAGATTAATTGGAGAATGCACGAGTCTACAAGAGATATACCAAAGAATAAATTCAATGCCCAAAGAGCTAGATGAGAGATGCAAAAATAGTGTCTAGTAGAGAGGATGCCTAGAGGAAAACTAGTAGTATGAAAAAACATGAATGGAAACCAAGTAGTTGAAGGAATGAAAACTAGAGATGAAGAATGCTCCAACTGAGGAGGTCCAATGCTTAGGAGGATTTTCCACAGTGATGCACAAGGGGCATAATCAAAAATCGTTGCATGCACAACAATTTGACTTGGAGAATGAAACAAGAACATTAGACCGAAGTGTCGAAGAACAAATTGAAAGACACCCCTGAGTCTCCATATGGGGGGATTAGACCTAGTAATTAGGGAATAATGAGTGAGTATCAAGAGTAAAAGAAAGGGGCCTATCTAAGGCTCACATAAGTGGGTTGACCACTACTTGTGAAGTGTATTACCAAATTGCATGGAGGAGGCTACAGGCAAAAAGAACTGAGAACTAGACACTTAAAGGGGAGTGACAACACTAGTGGGAGAGGCATGAGAGACACAAGGATGAAAATAAACATCACACAAGCCAAGGCTTAACATACCTGGAAAGACAACCAAAATTCAATGTTGTTTGCATAATCAAGCATGAGTTCAAGCAATCAACAACCAATTCACATGAGGCAAAGCATTGATGTTTTAAGAGTAATTAAAACATGGTTATGGGGGTGTGTTTCCATGTTCCCTAGCCACATGGACTAGTGGGGTAGTGGAAACACCCTTCCCCCTTGTGCCCCACCCTTCGTGATATAGGCACCCCATCCAGGAATAAAATTAAAATTATTATTTAAATTATACTAATTAATTGGAATTTCAATAAATTTTTTAATATAAAACCTCGATTTTAAATAATTAAATAAGTTTTCATCGAATTAGATAGAATGTAATAATGCATAAAAGCTTAATAAAACACTTATCGTCCCATAAAAAATGTTTTTAGGGAGAATTGGGATAAATTTAGTCCATTCAAAAGGTTTCCTCTACAAAATCCACAAGGTGCCAAGTAAACAAGATTCAAAATTTTATTAATTTGTTAATCAAAATTTGATTTCTAAAAGAAAATGTTTTTAGAAATATATAAATTATTATTAGTTATATATGATAAATCAAAGTGTCTTACTATTTAATTTATATATTGTAGGTTTTAACCATGTAAATAAAACCTTGCAAACGAATTCTTATATATATATATATATATATATATATATATATATAATGAAAATTTAATCTGGTTTTCTTGGTTTTGGGTTCTAGGAAAAAAATCTTTGTGTTTATTTTATGGATTGTCATTGTATATCTATCTATATAAATAAATATATTATATATATATATATATATATATTATTATATATATATATATATATATAATATATATATATATATATATATATTATATATTTTTATATTTATATAGATGATAGATATACAATGACAATCACATAAAATAAACACAAAGATTTTTTTCCTAGAACCCAAAACCAAGAAAACCAGATTAATTTTTCATTGTATTCCAATATAATGTTGAAAACATTATTAATGTTGTATCATTCATAAAACTCCAACCCATTATCCCATGATTAGAATATAATCATAACTCCTTAAACTGGATCTAGAAAACCATGGGCAAAACCAACATGCACCTGAAAAGCCCTTTGTCAAAAATGGACGCAAAAACCACCTTTTTTTTCCAGGGTGCTTCCCCAAACCCCATGTAGGGATGCACACCACTCCCCTACCACCCCCCTGTGATCGCCTTAGTACACCCAAATTAATGTATTGCACGTCGGGCTAGTAGTGCAAAGAATACAACACATACCCAACATTCTCCCATTTGTTGTTTTCTTTACACACATGGAGCCACACAAGTACACAATCACTTATCTAGGGAAGTAACAACCATTCTTTCTATACATCAAGAAAACGTCTCAATGCTCACAAACTTTGTTAATGTACTTGCAACATTATTTAAAGTGTCCCATTTTACGAGTAATATTTTTTTGTCTTCAACCATATCCCTCACAAAGTGACATTGGATATCTATAAGATTTTTCCTCAAATGATAAGAAGGGTTCTTTTCCATGAAAATTTCACTTTGGATATCACAATATATCCTTATAGCTTGTTATACAAACCCTATATGTGAACATAATCTCCATAACCGAATTTCTTCCTTGCTTACATGAGTGGTTACCAAGTATTCAACTTATGTAGTTAAAAATACCATTACAAACTGTTAGGTCCCTATAATACTAGTGTATCCCCCGTATTTTTCTTATTAGTGTATCCCCATTATTGTTATTGTTGTGCCCATGTAGCCCCCATATTGTTATTGTTGTGCCTTATAGAATCCCACCATTGTTATGTTTGTTCCCTTGCATTATTATTGTTATGTAGGCTCTGATTATGTTGTGACCCCTTAGAGTCCTATAGATATGAAGGAGGTATTGCCATTTATATCATTCAAAAAAATTTAATTTATGTAATGTAAAGGAGGTTTCCCCCTTGAAGAGGATAATTTTTAAGTCATTGATATATCATTTTTTCTATTTTGTGAACTAGTTGCATAACATTTTCTATCAAAGCTTGGGATTCTAGGGTTTTGCTGTTACAAACATGTCATCTTGGAATTTTCGCTATAACTTTTTTCTACGAAGTTTCAAAAGATGGAAATTCTACCACAAGGAGATGAAGTCCTGATGAACTTCCTGTAACAATTTCAGTTCTTGGTTCACTATATTTTGAGAGATATGGTTCAAATAATTTAGGGTATTTGCATGCTCTAGAATTTTGTCTCAAACAGGTGACCATGGGAAAATCATCATAACTTCCTCTAGGTGACACAGACTTAAATTTTGTAAAAGGTGGTCAAAATTTCATGGACTGTAGTATCTTGTTTATCGTTTGCAAGGATGAAGGTCGAAACATTGACACGTGGCACTCCGTACAAGTTCTCTCTACCGAACAAGTCCATCATCAAGCCATTGTGGGAGATTGGGCATAAATTTAACTTGAAGAATCCAAATTTGGTCTGATTTATGGCATTGGAAAGAAGATGTGGAGGGACATTATAGGGCCAAATTTCAGATCTTGAAGATCCAAAATCACATAGATACAATAGTTTAAATATAGATCTCCTCAAAATAAAGAAAAATGTGAGTATTTTTTAATTTTGCATAACTTTTGTTTGAAAAATCAGTTTGAAGTGATTTAGAGGGAATATTGAAGCATAGATATCAGTATTTGGTTCTAAAATACCTCCCATTTTTTTTTTTACACCAATTAAGCCCTTAGAAAGCTCTACCATCACGCATGAAGAGGAAGAAATGCAACATGATATTTCAAAATTACGAGACCAATTGCAAAAAAATTCGCTCTCGCAAATAGTAACCAAAAATGAGATGGAAGCTAAGATAGATAGTTTGAAGAATAATATAGAAGCTAAAATGGATGGTATATAATAAAAAATGAAAGGCAACATGGAATATTTGAAGAATGGTTTAAAAGCATACATGGAAGGTTTGAAGGAAGATTTGAGAAAGTTGCTACAAGAAATGCTTCCTAATGGCGAAAAGGTATTAGATGAAACTCATGATGAGAACAAAATGAATATCATTCATGATTCCATACACGTTATCTTTGGATTGAAGACCCACCATATTTCAAAGATCGATATCAGGAAGCTTGATGGCAACGATCCGGTAACATGGATAGTATAGATGAAGCAATTTTTTGATCTTCATCATGTGTAACACATGCAAAATGTACACATTGCAATTTTATATTTAGTGTTGGGTTGTGTTATATTCTTTCCATGACTAGCCCACGTAGTTAACCAAGGGGTTAGAGGGGGGTGGAGCCCCCCTTCATTGTGCTGATTGTGTAGTGAGGGGAGTCATAGGGGGTTTGAGGGGTACAGGTAACCCCACTCTATGGGGTCTGGGGCAGCGCCCCGAAAAATTTTGGTTTTGGACCCTATGTTAGGTTGAGCGGACCTACCTATGGTTTTGTGCATGTTTTTCGCACATGGTTTTGGACGCAATGGTTTTTGGTCCATGGTATTGGATGCTTCGGCATGTATAATGTATTGTAACATTGAAAGGAACATAATGAAAAATCAAGCTGGTAGTCCCTATTTTGGGATCCAAGGGAAAATCTCTGTGTATATGTGTTTTATGTGTTATGCTCTCACATTGTTTATTTTTTGTGTTCTAGAATTCGTATGCAGGTAATTTCTGTATGGGGTTAGAACCTACATTTAGAACTTGTTGTGAAACCAACTAACAAAAAAGATAGAAAATATAGATCGACGCCTTAGAAATAAGCCTCTTGAGGGGGCAACCTCCTTTACATTACACAAATGAACAATCCTTGGATGATACAAATGACAAAACCTCCTTTCTATATATAGGAGTCTAAGGGGTCATAATATAATCAGATCCGACATAACAATAATAATGTAAGGGCGCAATAATAACAATAGTGGGCTTCTATGGGGCACAGGAATAACAATATGGGGACTGCATGGGTACAACAATATAATAAGGGGGTTGTACTAATAACAATAAAGGGTTACACTAGTAGTATAGGGGCCTAACATGCCCCTCTCCTTCAAAAAGTGTTGTCCTCAACGCTTGAGTAGTTCTTGATGCTTCTGTATAAAATTCTTTTCCTCCCATGTGGAACCTTCAGCGGGTAAGTTCTTCCGCTTGATAAGATACTTTGAAATTGATCGATTTCGTCACTATCGGGTTCTTGTTTCTGTGACTGCTCCAGGTTCCAATATGATTTTTCCTTCCTCTTCAAGTTCTCGCAATATTTTTTGAATTGGGATATTCTACAACTTTTGAATAAGTGGCCATACTTCTTTTTCCTCCTTCCATTCATCCCTTGCTTCATTTATCCAATCTAGTTGGATAATAGAAATAGCACAAAAAAATGCTTCCACATCGTCATCCTTTCTTGAGAGTGCATCTGCAACAAAAATTTTCTTCCCTTTTCTGTAGATTATGTCAAAGTCATAACCCAACATATTTGTGACCCATTTTTTCTATTCTTCTAACGATAATATTTGTTCTAGAAAGTATTTAAGACTATCATGATCCATTTTTACCTTGAAGTGTCTTCCCATTGGGTAAGGTCGCCATTTCTTAAGTGCATGTAGTATTGCCAACATTTCCTTCTCATAAATAGCTTGCATGAAATGTAGCCATAAAAATACACAATCACGTACATCAAAAAAACTTTCACTGTGATGTTGATCTACCTGTTGTTTCATTCGATTTTTCACCACAGTGGCATTATCATTTAAAAGTTGGAGAACTTGTTGTTGATGATCGATGTGATCTTTCACTGCTTGAACCTTTTTCTTCTTGATATGTCCTTCTATCTTGAGATTTTGAGGATTGGTAATTTCTTCCAATGCTTTACAAGATATGGTCAGATTCATTTCTTGATCCTCGATGTGATCTTTCACTTCTTGAACATTTTTCTTCTTGATATGTCCTTCTATCTTGATAGTTTGAGGAGTGGTAATTCCGGCTAATGCATTAAAAGATATGGTTGGATTCATTTCTTCTTTCTCGATGTGATATTTCACTTCTTGAACCTTCTTCTTCTTGATATGTCATTCTATCTTGAGAGTTTGAGGAGTGGTAATTTTTGCCAATGCTTTACAAGATATGGTCGGATTCATTTCTTCTTTCTCTGGGGTTGGGTCTGTTATGCCCCCGTACCAATAGGTGTCATATATCATGATTGACTTGATTAGCTATGTAATATGTTCATACCTTTACTTGTTGCAAAGATTTTCCATATTTGTAAAAAATCAAAAAATTTAAAAAATATAAAGAAGGTATACCCTAAAAGAAAAATCAAAGGGTGAAAAGAATAAAAAGATGGTCAAAAAAAATGAAAGAAAATGAACCCCAACAAAAAGAAAAGACCATGAAAGTGTGCAAGTCTAAATGCCACTACTTTTTACTTTTATATAATAAACAATTGTGTGCAGCTTGTCACTTATGCCATAATTCATGAATAGTCAAATAATTTAAGCTTGACTAGTTCATATTTCAATTTCACGTTGTAGAAATAGAGAATAAAGATCTGACCAAACAGTGTAATCTTGGCAGATATGTAGATAGGTAGAGTGAAAAAAGGAGCTCAACAGTTTAAACTGAGCCTTTGGATATAATAAGTGTATACTTAGATAAGCATTACCATGTAAAAGAAAAGAAGGTTTGATAAGGGTTTACCAGTCTAAGTGCACCCTAATAAAGAAGTAAAAATGCTAGGCTAAGTAGGTAGGATAAGTAGATGATGGTTGCATAATAAATGTGTGGTGAATGATTTAAGTTAAAAGCTTAAATTTTTTTGCTTTCATCACTTGGACAAAGCATGAATAACAATGAAGACAACACCTCAAGCAAGCAAAGTCAATAATTAACTTCCCTACTCATTTCCCCTAAATTTTCACTAATTTCCCCTAAGTGCCAAGGTATCTATCAAATTAGAGGGGCTCAAAGCATTTCTCTGACTTTTGGAGGGACTGGACCCTCCGCCCAATAATTTATAATGCTTAAGCACTTAACCCCATTTCATCAATAAAAACACCCCTTCATAAGTCATTCATTCCCTTTATAAAGTTTTTCCTAAGTAAAACCCTATTTTACTTAGGGAAATTAAGAAATTTTCCATAAAAACCCTCATTTTTCACTTAGCCTAAGTTTTAAACATATAAATAAAAATGGTTCAAACTTAGTGCGCACTTCACAAAATCATATTAAATTTTAACTTATATTAGTATTTAATTCCCCTATATAAACATTACCCATTTCCATATTACTATAACTATGAAAAATCCCCAAATTCCTATATATCCCACCCCTCGGTTAAATATAACCATAATAGAATTAATAAATGGGATTAATTAGTTAAACTGTAACTAATTAAGAACCCTGACCCTGCCATACTAAGTGAAGATTAATTAATCACTGGGATTAATTAATAACTCAGCGACCAATCCCGCTACTCCCGATATAATTAAAAAACCTTTAATTATGTTGGGCCCACACTCATTAACTTTCTGCCACCTCACCTCCCCAATAGCTGTCTGATTGGATCTCTCAGATCTGACGGTTGTCACGCATATCGCACAGCCCTTCGCGACCAAATGTTAGCACGTGATCGCAAGTGGTTTTCTAAACAGTTCCATCGCCACGCGTTGCTCATCGTATGGAATCGCTCGGTCGAGCCCAAATACCGCCTCCCCTCCATTAGCGGTGCGATGAAAACTACTTACCTCCTCCCACTAACGAAAAAACATCAAATCTTTTGCTTGCTGACGCCACCTGTCCAAATCCCGAAACTCGCAAAATTTTTGACTTTGTATAAAAAACAAAAGTAATCATTTTGTCGTCCTATTCTACGAACACATGCATGCAGCAACCTGAATGTTGAAAATCAACCAGCTCGTTCACCCATTCGCCAGCCACCTTCAAAACCTGCAATCAACACCGCTCAGAGTCCGCCATTACACCCAGTGAACTTGCATTCCATTGCCCTCACTAAAAGAAAGTATTTACTAAGTTCCCATCCAGAAATTCTATGAATACTTGTTTCCTCTGCAATTAATTAGAAAAAACCCAAAGTTCACCATAATTCTGTTACTATATTTAGAATTTAAGTTCCCTAGACCTGTTTTCGCCAATTTCACTGAAAACCCCCAGTTTCCTATCTGAATCCACAAGAACTAGAATGGAAACCCCCGTGGCCCTAAATGTAGCACCTAGCACAACCCCCCACCGTGATTTACATTATCTGCCCTTAGCAGATAAAGATTTTCAAATAAACGTCTCGAATACAGATAAAGACCACCTGAAAGTATTTCGCCAATGCCGAGACAATCACTTGAATGGCCATGATACCATAGGACTTTGGGAATCAAATCTCCCAATGTACTTTCTCCCCTCTGTGCATGTTTTCCCTAACATTATCCATCAATGTCATGCCAACTATGATCCCAACCTCAGAGTAGTAATGTCCCCAAATCAAATTGTCCTCTCCACAATTACTGCAAAATCCATCAATGATGAGATACCTCACCCCCATTTCCCTTGGAGACTTGCTTGAGAAATCATCTAAATTGTCCCAGTCTGAACTTAGTCACCTTTGCCAGACTTTCATACATAAGGAGCATCAACCCAAAAATCCCCCTCCATATTTGTCAGTTTTCTTCATAGAGATAGGCAAAATTATAGTTGATATGATAGCTGTAGTCATGGAATTCAATACCAGTGAATATGTGGATAAATTGACCCTAGATTTGATGTCCATATTTACCCCTAGCTAGCCCCCTATTGTCAAATACAATTATGCTACATTTATTGCTAAGAAAATCCATGATCAACTCATGAGGCTAGAAAATGAGAAAGTGTTCAAGTTTTCTACATTCATCTATCACCTTATCCTCTATTATCAGTCTGACAAGTTTCCATTCTCTGTGAATAAACTTGATACAAAAGGTAATCCAAGATCAGTGATTTTTTGGACTTCTATCTTCCACCATTCTTTTGCTTGTCCTTATTCATACAATGAATTCATTGACCAGTTCGTCCACCCAGTGACCACCATGCTGACAGGAAATCCTCCTCCTAGGGTTAGTGATGAAATCAAGAGAATCCTTCAGCTATCCAAATAGTACAAGGTAGGTGACTGGTACTTGTACCAGAATCACACAGAAATCAAGATATATGGTTGTGAGCTTCCTCCATTCAAACTACCAAATATGTTCCAATGAGGTTGTTTGCATTGGAATATTATAGACAAATGATAAACTCCGATCAGATTCACTTCACTAGGGCTAAGAAGAAAGCACAACTGAGAATTAAGGATCACCTAGGCCCATTTGTCTGCAACAATAGAGAAGCAGGAAAAGCAGCAGAAGAAATCCTATAACAAATGAAATTAAACAAAAATTTTGGTTGGAGATGTGACACACACAGTTTCATTTGTGATAGGAGAATGAAAAATAGTTTATCACTCTAGTTTCATCATAGAATCCCTGAAATAGAGCAATATGCTAATATGGATGAATGGAGGGAAGGGACTCTAGTTGAGATGGACAATGATCAGGTCAATGTAGAAAATATTATGAAGACCTAGAAAACGACTTGACCTAGATTCTTTTGAACGGGTACCAATTGGGACTTCACAGAAGCCAACACCAGGAACAAGTGCCTCTACAGCAGATACTTCTCAAAGGTACTCACCGGAAACTAGTGCACCGCTTGCAGGATCAGTACAAGAAAAAGAAGAAGGAACCAATACTCCAACAATAGGGCAATCAAGCATGTCAAAGCAGCCTGAAATCTCTCAAGAACAGGCTCATACACAGACCCATCCAACTCAAGTTAACATGGGAGATCCCCCAGTTGTGTAGACTCCTCTGAATGAGGAAAAGAGTTTAAAAAGAGATAGGGAAGTAGCTACCCCTGCTAGTGGTCCTTGAGACCAGCCCGGTGCTAAGAGGCACAGGCTAAATCCACATTCAGAGGAAGAAGTTTTTGAAGAAACTATAGGGAGTTTGAGGAAAGAAGGTGGAGATAGTCAGCATACATTCCTAGTAGGTGGGACACCTTCCAGCTCACAAAGACAGGAGCTTGAAAGACAGCAAAGTGCTAAAGTTTCATCATTCAGGTCTTCATCTAACAAGACCTTAGATATCAAAGAAAAATTCAAGGAAATAAAGGCCAAAAATGAACAGCTAAAGGCCCAAACTTACAATCAATATTTGAAGATGGCTCCTACCAATCAAACTAGGTTGATGTTAGCTTATGAAATTAAGGAAGGAAAAATGCAAATGAGCTTCCTAAAGTGTAATGTATAGCAGCCCTAAACACTTGCATACTACCTCAAAATTGATTTTGAGGTATTGGCCAAGGACATTCACCCAATAGATCAAATAGAATTGCATAAGCAGACATGGAAAATGGTATATTCAACATTGACAAGTAAGACCATGATGGCACATAGATTGGAGAACTCATTGAACAATACCACTGCCCAGTTATAGTTAGAAAGAGCCTCCTCATAGGAAAAAGATAATAGAATCAAATCATTGGAGGATTTGATTATTGGATTAGGCCATAACCCAAAGGATGTTAAAGCTACAGAGGCCTTGATAAAGAAGAAAAATGAAGACATAGCTACCTTGAGAAAGCAGTTAACACTGCCACCATTGATGCATCCACATACTGCAAAAGTAATTGAAAAGAAGAATGAAGAAGAGCTCATGGACTTAGTCCTCAAGCTAAATGAGCAATTAAGGGAGACAGAGCAGGAACTAGAGAAAACACTACAGAAAAGGAAGAGTGATTCGACCTCTTAGCCTCAAAATGTAGTACCAGTAGTCTCCATGGCAGTCCCTTCTACACTTGCAACAACTCTTGCACCAAATGTCCCTTTGGCCACAGTAGAAACTATCATAGGTACATTCACAGGTACATCACAGGTGGGAACTCTAGGTGAGAGCACTGAAGAATTAATCAAGTCCATGGAGGAGATGAAGCTGCAGGTCACTGAACTCCAAAAGGTAAAGGAGAAATTTGTCACCTTAGAGCAGAAGTATGACGTGTCAAAGATCAATTTTGCTGAAGAAGTAAGGAAAAATAAAGGTTTAGCTCAACAGGTAAAAACATTGGAAAATGACCTTACATTTGAAAAGCCTTTAACAGATATTAGGAAAATTCTATGGACCAGCATCACTCAATCATCATCAATTCATATCATTTTTGAACAGATGGACCTAGTCAAAGTTGCTCTCCAAGAGATTCAGAAGACTAAGGAAGAGCTGGGAGGAAAACTTGAAGAAGCTATCAGGTTAATAAAATTTTTGAATAACAGAAATAGGCACTAGTTGGAACAGCTGGATATTGAAGACAGAACTGGAACCATCCTTGAAATCAAGAAGGTCTTAACCATGTAGGAATTTATAGGGTAAGTTCCTCAGACAAAAAACTAAAGGACACGCTCACAAACAGATCACAGATCAATACACCAGTATTTTTGACGTGGTTAAAACCCTCAAAGAGGGAAACAGTCCACGGCCTGAGCCAACGCGGCCACTTCAGGCAATTTATTAATAAAAGTGAAAATTTACATAAGCTTCTCTCATGCACGGTTAACCTACAAATGACCCTCCATGCGCTTTAAATAGAATTCATGGACCAATCGGGTGTCAAGCCACGGATCCAGTGTCAGTAATACCGAGGAGAGAATGAACCGTCGGATCACTACATATCGT
>APFE030668081.1:0-17612 GCA_000404065.3 Pinus taeda | reverse complement strand
TCCCTACAACACTAAGAGATTTATCATCACCAACATATATATTTTTGGTGGTACAATCATTTAAAGAAGAAAACATGGCTTTGTTTCTGGCCATGTGATAAGAAGCTCTAGAATCAATGAGCCACTCATGAGAATGAGAGGAAGAAGATACATTTAGTGCATAGCCAGATCGAGATGCTTGACAACCACATGCAGAAAGTGCCATTCCTGAAGATGAATTCGAAGAGTGCTCCAAATGGATGTTATGCTTCTTCATTGCTGCTTCCAAGGCTTCCATCTTCTTAAAGCATTTAGATTCTAAGTGGCCATCTCGATTACAAAAGTGGCAATGTCTATCAGTCTTCTTCCCTTTGTTTTATTTGCCTTATCATTCTGGTGAAATGATTTTTCATTTTGAGGCTGAAATTGCTTAGGACCCTTGTTTGGTTTAGGACCATTCCTTTTAGGATACGACTTCTTAGGATTCCTTGAATTTGGTTGCTGCTGGGCGGTTAACGCTTTCTTAGAAGAGTTTCCAAGATTAAGAAGACAAGGTGTAAGAGTTTTTCTTGTTCTCTTATTAAAGAATCACAAAAAGAATCAAAGGAAGGGGACTTGTAGGTTTTTCCTTGAGAAATGAAGGCTTCTCTTGTAGAATGGAAGGTGGAAAGAAACACAGAGTAGGCTGGTCCCAACTTAATAAGAATGGAATAGATAAGGTTACTATCTTCTTTCTTAACCTTAACACCTTCCAAGAGAAGTCTAAGGGTCTTGAACTTGGACCAAAAATCTTCAATGCAAGAAAAATTATTGGGGTCCAATGTAAGCAACTCATTTTCAAGTTGATGGGCTCTAAGTTCATTTGTGACTCCAAAAACTTTAGTAATTTGCTTCATTGCTTCATCAGAAGTATCAAGTTCTACAATAAGGAATCTAAGATTTGGAGAAATGGACATCCCTATCAACCCACGTGCTTGATCTTGCCTATTTTCCCATTTAGCTGCCTTATCTTCATCTTTTGGTTTGGTTTCTTGGCCTGAAGCTATTCTGTAAAGACCTTTACTTCTAAGTAAATCCACAATGTAGGACCACCATTGGAAGTAGTTGGTGCTGTCAAGAATAACTTGGCATGGACTTTCCATTTTAACAGAAACTAAAGCTATATATACTAAAACTAAGTGTTCCATTGGAAATATCTCGAAAAATTAGGTTGGTTCAAAAAAAACGGCTCTGAAAACGGCTTCTGGATGAAGAAGTTATGGCTATTTGAAGAAAAGTTGATGAAGGCGCCAACGAAGTGCGGGAATGAAAAAAAACGCCCCCTTTCCAACAAAAAGGAGACTTGAACTCAAGACCTCTACTCTCATAAATTAGCTTTGGACCAAGTGAGCTATACAAAAAGATTGAGAGAGAGAGAGAGAGAGAGAGGGGGGGTTGAAGCTTTGGGTTGCGTGCTTGCTTTGAGAAAGCTCTTCTTCCTTACAAAACAAAAAACACAAAACCTAACACGGACATACAAAAAAAAACGAACCTTGCGGCTCGAAGTTAGCTTTAGCTGGAAACTAAATATTTTCCTCTATGTTTTTTATTTTCCGAGAACACACTAAGGCGCAGCGGAAAAGAGCATACGCATGAGAAAAATCCTTCCTTCTGTTTCTGATTTGCCCAGATCGCACAAAGTCACGGGGCAAAGAGCATACATAGAAATGAAAGGTATAGATCCAGTAAATAAAAAAGCTAAATAAACCGATACCGAAATAAACAGAGAGAAAATAACTGTAAACTGCAAATAAACACTATATACCTCCAGATCTTAAAAATGACGCAGCTAGGGCTACCGGAAACCTTTTCGCATGAAACAAAAGGGGTTCCTCACTGGAACAGATGCTCCCAACACAACAGAGCAGTCCTCTCGGCCCGAAAGCAGTCAGAAACAGCAGATCTAGGAAACGGCAGTCGGATGCAGTTCTACTAGCTTCAGATTTGGATCACCAACAAACGCGGCCCTCAAATAGCTCTGATACCATGTAGGAATTTACAGGGTAAGTTCCTCAGACAGAACACCATAGGACACTGCTCACAAACAGATTACAGATTAATACACCAGTATTTTTGACGTGGTTAAAACCCTCAAAGAGGGAAACAGTCCACGGCCTGAGCCAACGCAGCCACTTCAGGCAATTTATTAATAAAAGAATGAAAATTTACATAAGCTTCTCTCGTGAACGGTTAACCTACAAATGACCCTCCATGCTCTTTAAATAGAGATCATGGACCAATTGGGTGTTAATCTACGGATCAAGTGTCGGTAATACCGAGGAGAGAATGAACTGTCGGATCACTACATATCGTGACCATTGGATTGTAAGTTACAAAAGTACATAGTAGAGAAACACACTTTACCTAACTCTATACTAGACCAAGTTATACTTAACTATTTCCTATGTGTCGGAATATACTAACAATATGCTACTATCTCGGTTTTTGGACAGCCAAAGAAACTATATAGAGAAACATTGATGAAATATGTAGTAAGTAGTCAGGAAAGACCCCAAAATTTCCCCATCTACTCAGTACACTTTGATATGAACTCATTTATTCTTTACAATTCAGAAACCAATCCTTCCAATACTTTAGAAGTTTTATCAGCAGAACCAAAAGAAATTAAAAAAGAGAAATCAAGGGTTCATATTTAGGAAATATCAGATAACAAAGAAAAATCAGATGAGAATGAAAAACCAGATCCACTGTTAAAACAATTCCTACTACCCCAGACACCAATTATGAGCATGAAATCCTTTGGAATTTAGAATTTGATGGCTCAATCAATAAACTTGGGGCAGGAGCAGGAGTTTGGGTGTACAATTTGGAAAATGATCATGCTGAAGGTCATGCCTACAGGCTAAATTTTAAGTGCACCAACAATGTGGTAGAGTATGAGGCTCTCTTACTGAGTCTTAAACTTTTTAAAAGATTAGGAGCAATTAGAGTGTTTGTCATATGAGATTCATAGTTAATAATCAAACAGATTAAAGGAAAATACTCAACTAGGGATCCTAGATTAGGATATTATAGATGAACAGTCATAGAAATTCTCAACACTTTTCTGGAAACTCAGCTTGCTACAATCCCTAGAAAACACAACTTGCAAGGCCACAGCCTGGCCATGTTTACCAGCACCTGCAAATTACCTTTCGAACCTAATCATCAGTTTATTGCTGAAATTAGGCATAGACCATCCATACCTAATAATCTGAAGAACTGGCAGGTTTTTTATAGTGATGAGCAGATCAATAACGTTTTAACTTTAGATGAAGAGTTTTCTAACAGTTACATAGATGTTGATACAGTTATTAATTCTAATCAAACCAATGAGGTAGAAACAAACATGTTAGAAGAAAGTTCAATTAATATGCTTCATCCCACAAAATTCACACAAAAGGAAATTCAAGACCTAAAACAAATGGACCTAGATGAAATAATTGATGAGGAAACAAAAGTTATCAACATAAAGGACAATCATCTACCCAAAGGATTGACCCCTCTAGAAGATCTATTTGATTCTGATGACATTCCCAAGAAACCTAAAATGGAACCACGAAAAGCAGATATTGAAGAGTACAACTTAGGAACTCAGGATAATCCAAAAATGATAAAACTGTCAAAATCTTTACCTCCTGATCAGAAGCTAAAGTATGTTGAATTTATGAGAGAATTCCACGATGTCTTTGCTTGGAGTTATAAAGATTTGAAATCTTATGACACCTATATTATTCAGCATATTATACCTCTGAGAGAAAATCAAAAGCCCTTTAAGCAAAAACTCAGAAGAATTAACCCTGTGCTATTACCATTAATTGAAAAGGAAATTAAACGCATGTATGAAGCAGGGATTATTTCTCTTATTAGATTTTCAGAGTGGGTATCTAACTTAGTACCTACTAGGAAGAAGACTGGGGAAATAAGGTTATGTGTTGATTTGAGAAATGTAAATAAGGTCTCTCTTAAAGATAACTATCATTTGCCCAAAATGGATCATATTTTGCAAAAGATAGTGGGTTCTTCTAGAATTTCACTTTTAGATGGGTTTTCAGGATATAACCAAATCTTGGTTCATCTTGATGGCCAAAAGAAAACTTCTTTTAAAACACCATGGGGCACTTTTATGTACATCAAGATGCCATTTGGACTAAAAACGCAGGAGCAACCTTCCAAAGGGAAATGGACATTGCCTTCGCCAAAGAAATTCATGATTTTCTTGTTATATATCTGGATGATTTAACTGTTTTTTCCAAATCTGATCAACAACATTTAGACCATCTCAGGCAAGTCTTTTTAAAATGCAGAAAATATGGAATTTCTTTGAATCCAAATAAGTCCTTGTTCGGTATGGAAGAGGGTAAACTTTTAGGTCATATTATTTCCAAGGATGGCATTCAAATTGACCCTTCCAAGATCGAAGCTATACTACAGATACCTCATCCAAGAAGTATTAAAGAACTTCAAGCTTTCCTAGGGAAGATAAATTTTTTAAGAAGATTCATTTCTAATTTATCTGAAATAATTAGATTACTAAATAACATGCTAAAAAATGATTCAAATATCAAATGGACAGTAGAGGCCAAGTAATCATTTGAAGAAATCAAAATGGCCTTAACCAAAACACCGGTCCTTACAAGTCCTCAATTTGATAGAGACTTCAACATTTTTTCTTTTGCATCAGAACACACTATAACAATTGTTTTATTACAAAAGGATGATCAGGAATGTGAAAAACCTATAGCCTTTTTTAGTAAAGAACTCAGAGATGCATCATTAAAACACAAAATAATGGAGAAGCAAGCTTTTGCACTGGTAAAAACCATTAAAGACTTCAGAGTCTATGTCTTATACTCTCATGTGATAGCTTATGTGCCTAATGCAGTTGTCAAAGACATCCTAACTTAGGATGGAATTGATGGCAAAAGAGATAAATGGATAGCCGCCATCTTAGAGTATGATATAGAGATAAAACCTACAAAACTGATAAAAGGTCAGGGATTGGCCAAACTCATGACAGAAACTAATTGTCAAGCCCTGGACATAAACGAAATGGATAACAAGCAGGAGATGGTGACTCCACAAATCAGCCAGGTCTTTTCAGACTCACCTTGGTATGTTGATGTAATTTATGTTTTACAAAACGTGCAAGCTCCTCCAGGGCTATCTAGAACCAAGAATAGGTTTTTAAAAATGAAAGCTTCAAAGTTTTGTATCTTAGATAATAATCTTGTTTGGAAAAGTCATGAAGGAATTTTATTGAACTGTTTATTAAAAGATGAAGCTGACAAGGGTCTCCAAGAATTTCATGCAGGAGACTGTGGTGGACACCTTTATTGGAATTCAACTATAGATAAAATCCTAAGGGTTGGATTCTATTGGCTAACCTTGTTTGCAGATGCGAAGAAATTTGTAACTTCTTGCAATAAATGTCAAATTTTTTAAGGCAAAAGAAAATTATTGCCTTTACCCCTAAAACCGATTTCCACTGAGAAAATTTTTCAACAATGGGGTCTTTACTTCATTGGAGAAATCCACCCTCCCTCCTTTGGACAACACAAATCGATACTCACTGCCACTGATTTACTAAATGGATAGAAGCCATTCCTTCCCGACAGGCCAATGACACTGTGATCATAGGTTTCCTAGAGACCAATATATTGTCTAGGTTTGGTTTCCCTACTAAAATCATTACTGATAATGCTGCAGCTTTCAAGTCAAAGAAAATTATTAGTTTCTGTAACAAGTATCACATTACACTAGGCCATTCCACGGCCTACTACCCTCAAGGGAATGGACTAGCCGAATCTTCCAACAAGAGTCTCATTAATATCATCAAAAAATTATTGGAAGAAAACAAGAAAACTTGGAACAAAAAACTGATAAATGCTTTGTGGGCAGACAGGCTTACAACCAAAAAATCCATTGGAACCAGTCCTTATGAGTTAGTATATGGCATGGAAGTTGTCTTTCCTTCATCATTAGGAGTTCCTCTCATGAAAATACTCCAAGAAGCTCAAGTAGAACCTAATGATATTCAAAGGAGGATAAACCAGATTATCAATTTACAGCAGACCAAGGAGGAGGTGTACCAAAGATCCCAAGTGTTGCAGGAAACGCTTAAGAAGATATTTGACAGAAGAAACAAGGTAGAAGATTTCTACCTTGGAGATAAAGTGTTAAGATGGGATTCCAGAAGGGAGGACAAAGGGAAACATGGGAAGTTTGACTTCCTACGGAAATGACCATAAATAATCTATGCTTTCAAAGGAAACAATGCATATTTTCTTAAAGAGTTAGATGGTATAGAAGCAGAAGAAGAACCAGTTAATGGTCGAATGTTAAAGCATTACTTTGATCCTACTTACTAATGTTACTATGTTGTTCATGTACATATTATATCCTTGGTAATGTCACAGTGTTGATTGGACAGTAAGATTTTGGAGTTGAAGCCCGAAAAGAAGACCCTAAGCTTCAGAAGTATCAATGTCATACATACAATAAAGCAGCAAGCTAAAGAAGATTACAGAGCACAGTCAAAGTCATTAAGAGGCCACTGATCTACTGTTCTTGACTTTCCACCAAGGAAATCCATCCCCAAGTGGAGCCACTGTTATGCCCCTATACCAATAGGTTTCATATATCATGATTGACTTGATTAGCTATGTAATATATTCATACCTTTACTTGTTGCAAAGGTTTTCCATATTTGTAAAAAATCAAAAAATTTAAAAAATGTGAGGGTATACCCTAAAATAAAAATCAAAGGGTGAAAATAATAAAAAGATGGTAAAAAAAAATGAAAGAAAATGAACCCCAACAAAAAGAAAAGACCATGAAAGTGTGCAAGTCTAAATGCCACTACTTTTTACTTTTGTATAATAAACAATTGTGTGCAGCTTGTCACTTATGCCATAATTCATGAATGGTCAAATAGTTTAAGCTTGACTCATTCATATTTCAATTTCATGTTGTAGAAATAGAGAATGAAGATATGACCAAACAGTGTAATCTTGGTAGATATGTAGATAGGTAGAGTGAAAAAAGGAGCTCAATAGTTCAAACTGAGCCCTTTGATGTAATAAGTGTAGACTTAGATAGGCATTACCATGTAAAAGAAAAGAAGGTTTGATAAGGGTTTGCCAGTTTAAGTGCACCCTAATAAAGAAGTAAAAATGCTAGGCTAAGTAGGTAGGGTAAGTAGATGATGGTTGCAAAATAAATGTGTGGTGAATGGTTAAGTTAAAAGCTTAAATCTTTTTGCTTTCATCACTTGGACAAATGATGCAAGGCCAGCCTGCAAAACCAGCATCTTTCTGCACTTATGCGTATAAAGCATGCACCTCAAATAATTGACCAATAACTCCTTCAACACACGACAATTTTCAACAAATGTGCGAAAGCTTGTAATTTCACATTTCTGGCAATTCATATTCTACCATTTACTGCAGAAACTTTTTCTCCCAAACATACTATATATAAATGGTTTATAATTCATTCACACATTGCAACCGTGAAATTCATTCACTTTCAACATCACTGAATTACACAAATTTTACTCAATACCCATAATGCCATTAAACTCCATAAGTCTATCAATCAATGGTTTATATATAAATCTGAAACATAGCTTCATATAAACAAAAAGAGATCACTTACAACCTTCTCTTTGGCCTGATATCCAACATTTATGGCCCTTACAATTTGTCAGAGGACTTACAACCTTGGCTGTTCAACCTATTCTCAACCTCACTCTCTCACACTCTCTGATCTTCAATGTCTTTGAGGATTCCTAATTTATAAAACTAAGCATGATCTAGAATCACTTAACTAAAAGCTCTAAGAGTCTACATGCAATGCATACATATGGTAAAAAGCATCTTGAGGCTTTTTCCCATCTTTTTCCCTGTTCTAAAATAGAAAAGCCTTCCTTATCCCATAATGATCCACATTCACTGCTTTATGCCTAAAAACACTCCCTATTTTATTAAAAATAACAAAATATTTAAAATTATCACACCCCCCTTTTTATTCCATATTTACAAATGAAGAGGGTCTTGATGCTCCTGCATCAACAAAGCATGAATAACAATGAAGACAACACCTCAAGCAAGCAAAGTCAATAATTAACTTCCCTACTCATTTCCCCTAAATTTTCACTAATTTCCCCTAAGTGCCAAGGTATCTATCAAATTAGAGGGGCTCAGAGCATTTCTCTGGCTTTTGGAGGGACCGGACCCTCCGCCCAATAATTTCTAATGCTTAAGCACTTACGCCTATTTCATCAATAAAAAACCCCTTCATAAGTCATTCATTCCCTTTAGAAAGTTTTTCCTAAGTAAAATCCTATTTTACTTAGGGAAATTAAAATATTTTCCATAAAAACCCTCATTTTTCACTTAGCCTAAGTTTTAAACATATACATGAAAATGATTCAAACTTAGCGCGCACTTCACAAAATCATATTAACGTTTAACTTATATTAGTATTTAATTCCCCTATATAAACATTTCCCATTTCCGTATTACCCCAAATTCCTATATATCCCGCCCCTCGGTTAAATATAACCATAATAAAATTAATAAATGGGATTAATTAGTTAAACCGTAACTAATTAGGAACCCAAACCCCACCATATTAAGTGAAGATTAATTAATCACCAGGATTAATTAATAACTTAGCGACCAATCCCGCTGCTCCCGATATAATTAAAAAAACTTTAATTATGTTGGGCCTGCCCTCATTATCTTTCCGCCACCTCACCTCCCTGATAGCCGTCCAATCGAATCCCTCAGATCTGACAGTTATCGCGCATATCGCACAGCCCTTCGCAACCAAACATTAACGCGCGATCGCGAGCAGCTTTCTGAACAGTTCCATCACCACGCGTCGCTCATCGTATGGAATCTCTCGGTCGAGCCCAAATATTGCCTCCCCTCCATTAGCTGTGCGATGAAAACCGCTTAGCACCTCCCGCTTACGACAACACATCAAATCTTTTGCCCGTTGACGCCACCTGTCCAAATCCCGAAACCTGCCAAATTTTTTACTTTGTATAAAAAATAAAAGTAATTAGTTTGTCATCCTATTCTGCGAACACATGCATGCAGCAACTTGAACGTTGAAAATCAACCAGCTTGTGCACCCATTCGCCAGCCACCTTCAAAACCTGCAATCAACACCACTCAGAGTCTGTCATTACACCCAGTGAACCTGCATTCCATCGCCCTTACTAAAAACAGGTATTTACTAAGTTCTCGTCCAGAAATCCTATGAATAGTTGTTTCCTATGCAATTAATTAGAAAAAACCCAAATTTCACCATAATTCTGTTACTATATTTAGAATTTAAGTTCCTCAGACCTTCTGTTTTCACCAATTTCACTGAAAAACCCCACTTTCCTATCTGAATCCACAAGAACCAGAATGGAAACCCCCGTGGCCCTAAATGTAGCACCTATCACCACCCCCCACCGTGATTTAGATTATCTGCCCTTAGCAAATAAAGATTTTCAAATAAAAGACTTGGATACTGATAAAGACCACCTGAAAGTATTTTTCCAATGCCGAGACAATCATTTGAATGGCCATGATACCATAGGACTTTGGGAATCAAATCTCTCAATGTACTTTCTCCCTGTTGTGCACATTTTCCCTAACATTATCCATCAGTGTCATGCCAACTATGATCCCAACCTCAGAGCAGTAATGTCACCAAATCAAACTGTCCTCTTCACAATTACTACAGACTCCATCAATGAGATGCTTTAGTTTCATCCCACTCAAGACCTCACCCCCATTTCCCTTGGAGACTTACTTGAGAAATCATCTAAATTGTCCTAGTCTGAACTCAATCGCCTTTGCCAGACTTTCATACATAAGGAGCATCAACCCAAAAATCCCCCTCCATATTTGTCAGTTTTCTTCACAGAAACAGGCGAAATTATAGTTGATATGATAGCTACAGTCATGGGATTCAATACCAGTGAATATGTGGATGAATTGACTCTAGTTTTGATGTCCATCTTTACCCCTCGCCAGCCCCCTGCTGTCAAGTACAATTATGCTGCATTTATTGCTGAGAAAATCCATGATCAGTTTATGAGGCTGGAAAGTGAAAAAGTGTTCAATTTTTCTACATTCATCTATCACCTTATCCTCTACTATCAATCTGAAAATTTCCCATTTTTTGTGAATAAACTTGATACAAAAGGTAATCCAAGATCAGTCAGTTTTTGGACTTCTATCTTCCACCATTCTTTTTCTTGTCCTTATTCTTACAATGAATTCATTGACCAGTTCGTCCACCCAGTGACCACCGCGCTGACAGGAAATCATCCTCCTAGGATTAGTGATGAAATCAAGAGAATCCTTCAGCTATCTAAACAGTACAAGGTAGGTGACTAGTACTTGTACCGGAAACATAAAGAAATAAGGATATATGGTTTTGAGCTTCCTCCATTCAAACTACCAAAATATGTTCCAATGAGGTTGTTTGCATTGGAATATTAGACAAATGATAAAACTCCGATCATATTCACTTCACTAGGGCTAAGAAGAAAGCACAACTGAGAACTAAGGATCACCTAGGACCATTTGTCTGCAACAATAGAGAAGCAGGCAAAGCAGTAGAAGAAATTCTAGAACAAATGAAATTAAACAAAAGTTTTGGTTGGAGATATGACCTACACAGTTTCATTTGTGATAGGAGAATGAAAAATAGGTTATCACCCTATTTCATCACAGAATCCCTTAAATAGAGCAATATGCTAATATGGATGAATGGAGGGAAAGGACTCTAGTTGAGATGGATAGTGATCAGGTCAATGTATAAAATGTTATGAAAGTCCTAGAAAAATACTTGACCTAGATTCTTTTGAACTGGTACCAGTTGGGACTTTACAGAAGCCAACACCAGGAACAAGTGCCTCTACAACAGATACTTCTCAAAGGCACTCACTGGAAACTAGTGCACCACTTGCAGGATCATTACAGGAAAAAGAACAAGGAACCAATACTCCAGCAATAGGGGAATCAAGCATGTCAAAGCAGCCTGAAATCTCTCAAGAACAGGCTCAAACACAGACCCATACAACTCAAGTTAACATGGGAGATCCCCTAGTTTTGCAAACTCCTTTGAATGAGGAAAAGAGTTTAAAAAGAGACAAGGAAGTAGCTACCCCTGTCAGTGGTCCTTCAGACCAGCCTAGTGCTAAGCGGCACAGGCTAAATCCACATTCAGAAGAAGAATTTTTTGAAGAAACTACAGGGAGTTTGAGGAAAGAAGGTGGAGACAGTCATCATACATTCCCAGTAGGTGGGACACCTTCTAGCTCACAAAGGCAGGAGCTTGAAAGACAACAAAGTGTTGAAGTTTCATCATTCAAGTCTTCATCTAATAAGACCTTAGCCATCAAAGAAAAATTCAAGGAACTAAAGGCCAAAAATGAATAGCTAAAGGCCCAAACTTATAATCAATATTTGAATATGGCTCCTACCAATCAAACTAGGTTGATGTCAGCTTATGACATCAAGGAAGGAAAAATGCAGATGAGCTTCTTAAAACCTAAAGTATAGCAATCCCGAACACTTGCAGATTACCTCAAAACTGATTTTAAGTTCTTGGCCAAGGACATTCACCCCATAGATCAAATAGAATTGCATAAGCAGACAGGGGAAATGGTATATTCAACATTGACAAGTAAGGCCATGATGGCACACAGATTGGGGAACTCACTAAACAATACCGCCACCCAGTTACAGTTAGAAAGAGCCTCCTCACAGGCAAAAGACAATAGAATAAAATCATTGGAGGATTTTATTATTGGATTGGGCCATAACCCAAAGGATGTTAAAGTTGCAGAGGCCTTGATAAAGAAGAAAAATGAAGACATAGCTCCCTTGAGAAAGCAGTTAAAACTGCCACCACTGATGCATCCACAGACTGCAGAAGTAATTGAAAAAAAGAATGAAGAAGAGCTCATGGACTTAGTCCTCAAGCGAAATGAGCAATTAAGGGAGACAGAGTAGGAACTAGAGAAAACACTACAGAACAGGAAGAGTGAGTCAACCTCTCAGCCTCAAAATGTAGTACCAGTAGTCTCCACAACAGTCCCTTCTACACTTGCAACATCTCTTGCACCAAATGTCCCTTTGGCCACATAAAAAACTATCACAAGTACAGTCACAAGTACAAGCACAGGTACATCACAGGTGGGAACTTTAGGTCAGAGCATTGAAGAATTAATTAAGTCCATGGAGGAGATGAAGCTCCAGGTCACTGAACTCCAAAAGGTAAAAGAGAAATTTGTCACCTTAGAGCAGAAGTATGATGTGTCAAAGATCAATTTTGCTGAAGAATTAAGGAAAAATAAAGGTTTAGCTAAACAAGTAAAAACATTGGAAAATGACCTCACATTTGAAAAGCCTTTAACAGATATTAGGAAAATTCTATGGACCAACATCACTCAATCATCATCAATTCAGATCATTTTTTAACAGATTGACCTAGTCAAAGTTGCTCTCTAAGAGATTCAGAAGACTAAGGAAGATCTGGGAGGAAAACTTGAAGAATCTATCAGGTTAATAAACTTTTTAAACAATAGAAATAGACACTAGTTTGAACAACTGAATATTGAAGACAGAACTGGAACCATCCTTGAAATCAAGAAGGTCTTAACCAAAAGATCTCTAATGCAGAACGTAGAAAGAAAATGTCAGAATATGCAGGAGGATATAGATGAATTTATGGAAAAGTTTGGCATTTTACAGAGTAAGGGACTTCTCAGTCCTTTAGTGATTAACGATAAGTTAATGAGGCATGAGGATTATGTTGACGTTGGGTTAGTATGCTAATAGCCAAGCTAGTTCATCTGCACCTAAAGCATTACCTACAGGCAGAGTTCTCTATGATAGTTTAGAGAACCTTTTTTATGTCGAGCATGAATTGAAAATTTTGTTTCTTGTTCAACCAAATTTTGTAAAATACACAGAGGTTGATGAAATCTTCAGAAAACTACAAAGGACCAGGATACCAAGGGATGATTGGTGGGAAGATATGACAGACATTTTATAATGTACCTTGGTAAAAAGTAGAATTGAAGTATTTACCATAGTCAATTTTGGTAAAAGAAGATGAATGATGATAAAACAGGTAAAGAGTATCAGAACAGGTTAAAGAGTATCAGTAAAAAGATGAAAAACAATCAACCATCACATA
Source organism: Pinus taeda (assembly GCA_000404065.3). Taxonomy (NCBI): domain Eukaryota; kingdom Viridiplantae; phylum Streptophyta; class Pinopsida; order Pinales; family Pinaceae; genus Pinus; species Pinus taeda. The sequence continues at coordinate 4,376 of APFE030668081.1, read as the reverse complement.
ATTATGAGCAGGACAACAAGATGCTCAATTATAGGGCCTGCCTCCAGCTTAGTCAACAAAAACAGTGACGGCAAGCCATCAGTTCACTTTCAGTTTCTATCTTCGAGACCATCTGTCTCTACTTTCATGTAAAATATATTTAGTATTCTTAGAATATATCTCTCAGTTAGGAGATATTTTGTTGTAAATTTTTGTATAAGTACTTCCTCATTCGAAGTACTTAGGGTGGATTCTTAGACATTTTTGTAAACTCTCTAATTTGAAATAGAAGTGTTGTTGAACAACTATTGTATGGCTAACTGGATGAAGTAATAAAGAAAATGACTTTTACAGAATTCATGTGTCAAACGTATTCTATGTCTTATGTTTTTACTGTTTTCTAGTTTAATATTTCACTTGTGTTTCATATCTAAATAATAAACGAAAAAGTATATTTCAGAAAGTGCTTTACTGCATTCTGTCTTTAAAATCGTTTATATTCTAAATGTTTTCTTATAATCTATCATAGGCAGGGAATTCTTAACTGCTCCTTGCTTCTTAGTTTATCATTGTGGTCATTTAATAAGAAATTCTTAATTGCTTTTTCTTAGTGATCACCCACTTTCCCTCCTCTTGAAATTTGTTGAAGGATTCTTAACTGCCCTTCTTCCCTTTTAAGACCATTTCACCGTTTCAAGTTACCATTTATCTCTTGTTTAACTATCTTACCCTGTGAAGTCCTCCTTTGTTAAATCAACGTGATCCAATTAAGCCATCCTCAGTTGACTCCATAGCCTAATGGACTAAAATACTCTGTTCTATCCATCTGCTCTTGAATTCCAACACCAAACATAATCAAAACCCCCAAGCTTTCATAACTAGCCTAATATCTCATAAAACAAAGCTAAATATTAAAGAGATAATGCTCTCTAAGTGCAGATTGGCTAGATTCTGTACTTAAAAGTTGGTTTGTGGTTACCTCGGACCCCTTACTTTCTTCTGACAACTTCAAGGAAAATCTGAGTGTTAACAGGCTCCTGGTGTATATCCTCTTCTTTTGATGTTTCTTGATCATTTTCTTCCTCCTCTTCATACTCTATGTAAAAATAATTTCTTCTCAACACACTTATGACTTTTAGCGCATTTACTATCACAATTGTAACAAAGTCCTTTTTCTCTTTTTTCTTCCAATTTTTGTGGTGTAAACCTTGTGGGTTGTGGAAGGCTAGGAGAAAAAACACTTCCATAATTACAGTCATGAGTGGTGGGATTCCTTGTTTCCATAATTTCGCTTTCAATTTTTCTTTCCCACCTGAATGCCATCTCCAATGAATCAGGTTCCCAAAGACGAACCTCATGTTGAATGTTATCCTTTAAAGTACCTATGAAGACATCAATCATTTGCTTGTCTGGAATATCATTTACCCTTATATTCAATTTTTGAAAGTCCTTAATGTGCTCTGTGATTGAACACTTTTGTTTCAGATTTATCAATTGGCTAAAGAAGGTGTTTCTCTTTGTATCCTCATAATGTGCTATCATTTCCTTCGTGAAATTTGACCACGTAACAAGTGGTTTACGAGAACAAAGCCCTTTATACCATAAAAATAGATCCGGTTCTAAATATGAAGATGCAATACGTACCTTTTGTAACAGTTTCACCTCATTTAGATCAAAATATTGCTCCATCTGTAGTATCCAATTTACCGAATCCTTGCCATCAGACTTCCTTATATCGCCTTTTCTTGATTTTAGGAGCTTGATCTTGAAACAACTATAACTCTATAATTTCGGCTCTTCCAGTTCTAAAATTGTGAATTGCAGTACCACTCTATGTCCTCTTTCCAATGCCACGAGTCTGATCAAAATTGGATTCTCCAAGAAAGAGTTATGCACAATCTCCCAAGATGACATTATATACCTTTTCATAAGAGCGAACTTGTATGAAGTGCCACATGTCACTGTTTTGACCTTTCGATATGAAAAATATACACACGAACCTACAGTCCTTCCTATTTTTGTAACTTCTGACGAAATTTCAATCTGATGCTCAGAGAGACAGTTATGACGATTTTCCCAAGGTGACTTGTTCTGAATGTAATTCAGGAGTCTGCAAAAACCCTAACTTCCTCAAACTATATCTCTGCACATATAGAGATACAGGATCTAAAATTTGGAGCCGAAGTTCAGACCGAGTTTTTCTGAAAATGGGTTTTTGTTTTAGCTTTTGAAACTTCGTAGCGAAAGCGTTATAGAAAAAATCCCACGATGGTTGTTTTAGTTGAAATTTTGGAGCTTGCAAAAACCCTACCTTCCTCAGATCATATATCCGCAAATATAGTGATACAAGCTTTAAAATTCGAACCCGAGGTTCAAAGCAAGTTCATCTCAAATGGGTTTTTTTTTTCTCTTCTGAAACATCGCAGATAAAAAGTTATAGTGAAAATGCCATGATGACCTATTTGGAGCAGCAAAACCCTAGAATCCAAAGGTCTGATACCAAATGTTATGAAACCAACTCACAAAAAGATAGAAAAGATAGATCAATGCCTTAGAAATAAGCCTCTTCGAGGGGCAACCTCCTACATTACACAAATGAACATTCTTGGAGGATACAAATGACAGACCTCCTTTCTAATTATAGAGTCTAAGGGGTCATAATATAATCAAAGCCGACATAAAAATAATAATGTAAGGCACAATAATACAATAGTGGCCTTCTATGGGGCACAATAATAACAATATGGGACTGCATGGGTACAACAATATAATAAGGGGGTTGTACTAATAACAATAAGGGGTTACACTAGTAGTATAGGGGCCTAACAAAACCCAATCAATTTATATGGTATCGATGGCTTCGTTATCGTAAACCACTTGTCACTTGGTCAATTTTTATGGACGAAATGATAGAATATTATGAGGATACAAAGAGCAACATCTTCTTTAGGCAATTGATAAATATCAAACAAAAGGGTTCAGTAGTGGAGCACATTAAGGACTTTCAAAAATTGAATATAAGGGTAAATGATATTCCAAAGGAGCATACGATTGATGTCTTCATAGGGACCTTAAAGGATACATCCAAAGTTAGGTTCACCTTTGGGAACCTGATTCATTGGAGAAAGCATTCATAGTGGCGAGAAAATTTGAAAGCAAAATTATGGAAACAAGGAAGTATACCACTCAAAACTATAAATATGGAAGTGTTGCTACTCCTAGCCTTCCACAACCTACAAGATTTACAACACAACAATTGGAGGAGAAAAGAGGAAAAGTTCTTTGTTACAGTTGTGATAGAAAATACACTAAAGGTCATAAGTGTGTTGAGAAGAAATTGTTCTACATAGACTGTGAAGAGGAGGAAGAAAAGGAACAAGTAACATAAAAAAAGAGAGGATATACACTAGGAACCAACCCAAGAGAAAGAGGAAATGAATTTGACCATATCTTGTAATGTATTAGCCAGGATTACCACTCAAACTCTCAAGAAAGAAGGATATATAAAGAATAAAAATGTAATAGAGTTGATTGATTCAAGTAGTACCCATAATTTTATTCATTTTAAGATAGCCAAGGAATTGAATTGCTTCCTATATCCACCACGAGAGTGTCAAGTGATGGTTGCAAATGGAGGAACTAGAAATTTCTCTGGAAAGTGCCATAATATCAAGCTATCCATGGGAGAATATATATTGAATAGTCCAATCATTTCCATTCCAATGGGTGGTGCCAATGTTGTACTAAGAGTCTAATGGTTACAATATTTGGGGACGATAACTTTTAATTTTCAAGAACTTTTCTTGACATTTTTTTGGGAAAGGAAAAGATGTTTAATTAAGGGCTATCGTATGAAAAACAAGAAAGATAATAAACTCTAATGGCATGACAAAGATTCTAAACAAAGAAAAATGGGGATTAATTGAACAAGTATGCTCACTAGAGTTCACACATCAAAACCATCTATTTATCCAGATCTCCATAAAGTCTTGGAAAATCATTCCAAGGTATTTGAGACTCCCAAAGGCCTCCCACCTATTCATAATCATGATCATGCTATTCATTTGATTCCAGGAAGTGTTCCTCCAAACAATAGGCCTTACAGATATCCCTATGCCCAAAAGAGTGAAATTAAACGTATGGTTGCAGAAATGCTAGAGGTTGGTATAATTCAACCTAGTCAAAGTTCTTTCTTTGCTCTAGTAGTATTGGTGCACAAGAAGGATGGATTGTAGGAATTTACAGGGTAAGTTCCTCAGACAGAACACCAAAAGGACACCGCTCACAAACAGATCACAGATCAATACACCAGTATTTTGACGTGGTTAAAACCCTCAGAGAGGGAAATAGTCCACGGCCTCCGCCAACGTGGCTACTACAGGAAATTTATTAATAAA
>APFE030668074.1:0-14217 GCA_000404065.3 Pinus taeda | reverse complement strand
ATTTATATATATATAAAATTAAACTTACTCACTTTTATTAAAACTCATTTTTATTAGAACTATGAAATGAGAAAAAGCTAAAAAATTGATCAACAAAAACTTTAAAACTCTAGAATAATCGTACTTTTATTAACTAAAAGAAGAAGTGTTGTTTTATAAAATAATAATTATAATATTTCTATATATATATATATTTTTAATTTGTATTTAAAAATAATATATATGTGTTGAAAATGATTACATTTTCTTATTTAATAAATATTTTTTTTTGTTATTGAAATTTTTTTAATTCAAATCAAATTAAATTATTTTTTCATTCAATATATTTTATAACATATTTTAAAAATTTTATACTTATTTTGAAAGGAAAAAATATTATTATATGGGCTAGTATTTTTAAACAAGAACTTATTCTCTATCTTCAAAACTAAATCTACCAATATTTAACATATCAAAATCTCTATTTTCAAAACCTAATCTACTAGCATTTAACATATCTAATAATTTAATGAAAGTTAAGGAATCTTCTGCAAACAAATATGTCATTATATTTCATATTATTACAAATTAACATATGAAATAATTTAATGAAAGTTAATGAATATTGGGCCAACAAATATCTCATTATATTTCATATTATTACAAATTTTGTCTAAAGAAAGTTAAATTTCCTTCTTCATTTATTAATTTGTTTTATATTAATTATTTGCATTTTTTTAATTTAAATAAAATACATTTTTTTAATTTCATAAATTTTATAATATATTTTAATTTTTTTTAATTATTTTAAATAATTAAATTCAGAAAAAATAGTATCACTTCTACAATTCTTTTTTATATCTGCTAGTATATTTAAAGAAAGAATAATTCCTTATTTTTAAGAATTTTCAAAACATAATCTACCACCCCTCAGGATGTCTAATGTTTAATCAAAGTTAATGAATCTTGGCAAAAGTAATATGTCAATTTATTTGATGTTATTGCAAATACTTTCCAAAGAGAAGTTAATTTTCCTTATTTTATTATTCAATTTTTTTTAGAGTAATTTTTTTCCCAATTACATTGGGCTATTATAAAATTTTATAACTACTATCAAATAGAAATTAATACTTACAATAATAAAATAAATTTATGAATATTCATATTAAAATTTTAAATTTTATTATAATTATAATCATATTTATTATTGTTTGCTAAGTGGTGTGAATATTTAACATGGATGGATTTTCTTGGAGTTTTGAACTAATGATATTCACTTCATGGAGTGGCTTAACATAATACCCCACCACCATCTATTCTACTTCCCATGGAACATAGTTATGTTCATTTAATAATAGTACCATAATTTATTATATTTATAAAAAAATATTCATTCATAATATTTTTGAAATTAGATATTGACGTGTTACTAAAAATACATTAACACTCCTCATGAGTTGTAGAATTAACACTAGTGACGAATGACCAACAACTTGCAATATACATCTCCTCATCCCTCTCTCTCTCTCTCTCTCTCTCCACTAACTATCTCTTTTCACCCCTCTGTCTCTCTCTCCACCTCTCACTCACTCCCTTTCTGATCTCTTACTCTTGTAATCCAACCCCCTCTCCCTCTCCCTCTTCCACTCTTCCTATATCCCTCCCCTCTTTGTCCTGTAATATATCTCTCTGACTACTCCCTTTATGCCAGCTTCCCTCCCTCTCCCTCTCTATATACCTTTGAAAATCTATTTATCTCTCCACCCTCACTCTCTCTCTCCCCTTATCCCTCTCACCCCCACTCCCTCTCTCCCTATCCCTCTCTTCCTATCCCTGTGTCTCTATTCCTTTCTCTCTCTTTATCCCTTCCGCTAGTATCTCCCTCTCTCTCTCCCCCTCTCTCTCTCCCTCTTTCAATATCTCTCTCTCTCTCACATTCTCCACGCTCTCTCTCAATCCCTCCCTCTCTCTCATGTACCTACTACAAACACATAAAATTAAAAAATTTACCCTGTTGAGTTATATCAAAGTTATCATTGTCCGGATGTTATATATGATACCACCTTGGGCCACAATACATAGTTCCCAGTGCTCAGAAAACTTTCTAATGACATGATAGACTTTTGCATTAATGTGACACCATACCACTGTCCTTCCGGATTCACCTACACTATCCACTTGGCTTAACATTTATCACCTGCTTTGTCATGGTGGTGTGGCAAGGGCAAGAGTACCAAAAACATTTATGCACCTCGGGCTCCTCCAGTCATCAATGGTGGAGATTTTGGTCGGCAGATCCAAGGGTTGAACATCGAACCGAGGGATTTGTACTCATTACCCTGGTGATATGGTTCATTCAGCTCATTGTTTCTTCACACTCGATCGAGCATTGCTCCACCTTCCACTGTGCCAAAAATTATCTGCAATACTATGGTTACTGCTCAAGGTTTCAGTTTAGTTGGCGGGTTGCCTAAATTTCCAGTGATTTATATGACTTGGATAAGTATTCACCACCTTTCCTCTTTCTTCCGTTACTCATATTTTCTTTGGCAATACACATCTCATGGTTGTAGCAGTTTTCTTTTTTTTGTTTCCAGGATGAAAGAGGAATGGGCACGGCCAAGTAATGTTGGCTCGAATAAAGGGATGGTCATGGCTACTCGGACTCTCTACCTCCTGCGCAGACCATCGGGTAATAAAATATGGTTCTGGGTTGAACTTTCATGGAACTACACTGTATAAAAGCTACCATTGCAAGGGTTATGGACCTTTCTCTTTTTTTTTATGATTCTAGCTCCAGAGGTATTGCCTATCAAGCCTAGAGAAGTGTTATTCTATGGCCTTACTTCATGGTTTCATGTGTTATGATGTTGCAGTTGTCCTGGCCTGAGGCTTGGTCACTTGGATGCATTTGCTGGCTTGAATTTCCTTTGACTATGTCAGTTGTGATTATGTGAAAATTTTCTTGGGTCCTTCTGTAAACTGTGGTGAGTTTTCTGGGGTCAATCCCTTGTAAGTTATTTGATTGTTGGCCAAGTTTTCTTATTAACAGTTCAAGAATCCTATTACCAGGCTAATTGTTGGTTAATTAGTTTGTGCTTAGACTTGAGCCGAGTCCTTAAGACTTTCGGCATGAATTTTTGGAATTAAATTCTGTGTTTGTATAATTGTTTTCCAAATGATAAATCTAACTGTTGTTTACGTTATCAACACTGAAACTACTCGTGCACTATAGTTCCACTCTTTTATTTTATGATGATAGAGTTTTATATGCATGTTCTTGTATGTGAAGCAATAAGTGAGGGTTTATATAGATGCCAACAAATCTGTTAGAAAAGAGTCGTTTATTTATTTGAGCGTCTGGGTTTTTCTTGTATGTCAATAATACTCTTTGCTTTTCTCAACGTTGTAACGAGTCACTCTTTTTTTGTCTTTTGGTTGAAATATTGGCCGCCGAAACCCCTTCAAGGTTTCTTCCGGTACTTCCTTAGGGTTTCATCCTATGATATTGTAGGGTTTCCATCTATACACTATAGGGTTTCCTCCTATATAACTATAATAGGAGAACCTCATTTTCAAAGATCTTCCAAATATCGTGCCCTTCTCTCTCTTAATTTAGTTGGAGATCCAATGTACATTCATACTTCTGGACTCGCAGGCTGCCAATAAAGACTTGATCGCCTCATTTTTACCTTTCTCATGCGACTTTGTCATGAGGTTGTGCATGCCAATAGTTTAATATAACTCAATTCCGGTCTTCCTGCCTTGATTTATATGCAAACTAGAATCTGCAATGATTCCAGGGTTCAAGTATCGACCCCATACTTGTATTTGTTCCAATTTTTATCATTTTCTTCTTAATAGCATGGCAACATTTCTTTTAGTTTAAACAAGAATTTCATAGAAGGATAAAATACTGTTTTCGCATGTTTCATTTTCAAGCATTATTTTCCTACACTTGTGATTTCATAGTTCTCAAATATGCTCTTATCTTTTTTGTTTGTCAAGCTGTTGTAATAAGAGTTCGGTTTGCATCGTATGGTTGTATTCACTATCTCTGAGGTGTTTGTTTGATTAGTACCATAGACCCTAACTTCTGTTTCTAATTTTTCTTATTCAACATTTTTTCTGCACGATAAATATTCTCTAGTTATTTCCCTTATATTTAGCAAAAAAGTAAAAGAACTATTTCCATCATACAATTCACTCCTAACCACAAGAAATAAACGAGACCCCTACATCCTGTTTCTGAGCAAATTACATATAAACTATTTATCAAATTATCTAACAGATTATCTTAATAGATTATCCAAGTGATTTTCCTTACTTACCTGGTCTCTTCCTAGCGATAAAGACTCTTTAGAGGTTCACCTAGATTCTCTGCTTTTTTCTTGTCCACCCAACCATGAGATTCATCTTTCAAGACTAGAATATCCCCCCTAACTCTCTTGCATGATCACTATCCTCAGCAAGAATGCACTTAGTGCTTCGCTATCTAGTCATCACAAGACTTAGCCCTCTGTCCTCCTCTGCCTGTCCCTACAGTGTAGACTTTTGCCTCTCCCCACTTCCTTTTCTCTGGAAGCCTTTCTAGTTAGGGGAGGTAGTTAGGGTTGTAGTATCAGAAACCGTCTTTTCCCAACTTCCTCCTCAAAAGTTGCTGACATTTTCCAAGAAAAACATTTCTTATATTTCCTTAAAAATAATAATAACAAGACTATTAAATTTCAAACAGCTAACAATGTCATATTTAGTTATGTCTTTTACCACAGTAAAAATCAAATATTTACATTTTCCTGGGGTATCACATCTCCCCCTCCTAAAATTGGACATCATCCCGATGTCTTCCGACCATGAACAACCCTGGGTAAGCTTGTTTCATGAGCTCTTCATCTTCCTAGGTGGCCTTGTCAGGCACAAAGTGCCGCCACTGTACTTTAACTTGGGTAATAGCTTGCTTCTGCATCATGAATTCTCTCTGGTCGATGATGTTCAGTGATTCAACTACGATTTCTCCTTCCGGTTTGACCTGCAACATGAAACATCCTAAGTCAGTTCTCTTTTAAAGGGAAACACTTAGACTGATTTACAGGAGATAATTCTCACTTGTATATCCTGCAATTTGATTATATGTTTAGGATCATAGACATATTTTTTCAACACAGAAACATGGACGACATTGTGGACTCGTATGTGACTTGGCAAGGCGAGCTTGTAAGCCACCGACCCAATTGTTTCTAAGACTTGGAATGGTCCACAAAATTGAGGTGCCAACTTGGTGCAACCATTCCATTGTAGTGTGCTCTTTTTTGCTCGTATTCTTACATACACATGGTCACCAACTTGGTACTCCTTGAATCTTCTTTTTCAGTCAGCAAAGCTCTTTTTCCTATCCTGAGCTGCTTTTAAATTGGATCGTACCTTCTTAGCCATGTCCTCCATCTCTTTAAGCATTTCAGGACCTAACATCTATTTCTCTTCCGATCCACCCCAAATTGAGGGTGTGCGACACTTCCGCCCATACAGTACTTCAAACGAGCTCATTTGCAGTGATGTATGATAACCATTATTATACGCAAGATTGACAAAGTGCAGGTAATATTCCCACTTGGTTGGTTGCTGCATTACATATGCCCTTAGCATATCTTCCACCACCTGGTTCACCTGTTCTGTTTGCCCATCAATCTAAGGGTGATATGCTGTACTGAAATTTAGCTCAGTCCCTAATTCTGTAAACAATGTTTTCCAAAAGACCAATGTAAATTTAACATCACAGTCTGAAATTATTGTTTTTAGTAGCCCATGCAACCTAAATATATTCTGCATAAAAATATGGGTGACCTGAACAACTCTATAAGTAGCCTGCACAGGTATAAAATGTGCTGATTTACTAAATTTTTCCACCACCACCATGATGGAGTGGTTATTTTTCCTTGTCCAGGGTAAACATGTTATGAAGTCCCTAGAAATGGTTTCCCACTTCCATTCCAGAATGGGTAATGGTTGTAATAACCCCACAGGGTGTTGGTGTTCTGCCTTTATTTGTTGACACTCTAAACAACGTGCCAAATAATCAGCCACATCTTTTTGCATACCCAGCCAGTAATATTCTTTTGGGTGTGTCGCTATCATTTTCTAGTATCCGGGGTGTCCAACATAATGGCTTTTATGAAATTCATCCAAAATTCAGTTTTTAATGCAAGCATTCAATTGATTTGAAGTGTAATTCTTGCATTCGATCATATAGGTTATTTGTATCAAGTTATTCTAATAAATGTTTTTTTGTGTTCAATAATTTATGGATGTACAAACACAAATAAACAAACCAATACATTACATAAAATAAAAACATAAAAATCTAAAATTATATCATTAGAAAACATGGATTTGTAACTAATTATCAATATATATTGATTAAAAATACTACCCAAAGATGAATTGACTAATGATACTTGAAAAAATCCATAGCCATTCATGATGTTATGGTCATTTGCAAAAATGAATGAAATTTTGTTAAACTAAATGCTAATTTGAACATATATAGTTTAATACACATTCAATTAATTGGGACTGTAATTCTTGCATATTATATTTTATGTGTGTAAAATCATCATAAAGGTATGAAGTCAATAGGAAATTTGGGCAATGACCTTCCATATGGGATATTCTAATAAAAGCCTTTCTTGTGCTTTAAAATTATACACAAACAAGGGCATAAACAAAGAAACACATACATTTCATAAAATAAAAACACAAACATTCAAAATTCTATAATCATAAAACATCTGTAAGTAATTATAAAAATCATATTAATTAAAAACATTTATAAATAATTGTGCATTAAATATTGGTGCTTACAAAACTTCAAATTCATTCATGATGTTGAAAAAATAATATTTTATTAAATTAAACAACAAATTAAATATTAATAAGTTAACATATAGATTCTACGCATTCTAAAAGTAATTATTGTCTATGACATCACATGTGTTAAAATATTATACACAAACAAACAAACAGATGTGCAACAAAGAAATACATAGCATCAAATAAAACCACATACATTTAAAATTCTGTCATAAAAAAACATCAATTTTAAAATTATTTTTTAAAGTTTATGTTTATTTTGTTTGTATTTATCATCGATCATTAGTGCCATTTGATATATTTCTAATTTTAAATTGAATGATTGTGGTTAAAAGAATATTCATGTTCATAGTCACCTCTGATATTGTGATTATATGTATTTGTTGAAAAGTATATCTTGATTAAAAGCAATTATGAAAACTTGTGATTTTCAAACATACAAAAACTGGTGATGATTCTTACAAGGAAAATTCATAGTCATTGTTACTTGTGGTATTATCGTGGTCATTTGTATCTATAAAATTTATTGACTAAAAATATTTGTGATTTTTTTCTTTTATACTAAATAGATTTAACAAGTTATAAACTCGATCCATTTTGCACCATAAAAGAACAATTAACTAATACACTAATTATGAACTCACGATGATTGAATTAAATAAAAAAATTGATTAAAATGTAAGATAAGAATATATTAATGAAAAAATCAAATTAAATATTGAGAAGGGAACAATGTCAAGAGGACGAGTTCGGTGTGATGGCTAGGGTTTCTCTGTCTTTTTGCTTTCCTTATGTGATCGGGTCTCTTTAGACATCAAATCCACCTTTTGTATCATCACTAGGGCATGATCTCACCACTCACAGGTATAATAATGAAGTTTTTGAATGGAGTGAATATTAGTTTCGATAACCTATGCGGGGATGGAGTCTGATAGCCTGGGTTGTTGGTAGTATCATTCACTAGGCTATTGTGCAGAGTATATGCTCACCCCTTATGTACATGATGGCATAGAAGGAAGCAAAGGGTGCCACACTCATGAGTTGGGAATGGACCTATGTAGGGTTAAGGTGACTCTGGAGCAGAAATATTATAACTTCTTGCTATTAGTCACAAGAGAAATATCGGTCAGATCTGAAGGAAAAATTTTGGCTACAAAAGTGAATATTCCACCCCAAGCACTTCATTTTATAGATCTGTTGCTAAATATCTCGAACCTGGTTATTCTTAATCCCCTGATCACAATAGGTTGTCAAAATGGAGTAGTAGCATTAGATCTAGAGAGTTTTCTTCACTTTTTTCCAGATCAGAATCTTCCTCCATCAAAGTGGGTGAGCTCGGTGGTTTGAACATCGCTTATGAAGTCAATATTTCCACAAAAATCCCTCTCACTCTTTGTAGCTCGACTATTATCCATTGATTAGACTTCAGATCTATGTGACTCTCAATTATGGGCTCTCAATTTGGTAGCCTTCCAATATTTTTATCAAATCCCCAGATGGAAAATCAATATTATTTTGGGTTTGGGCCACAGATCACTTCAAACAATTATAGCACAAGATCATGCACACTTTGGGTATCCTCATGATCCTAAAAAGTCTAATATTTGGTGGAAAATCCATGCAATATGATGTGATGTTACAATATTATAACATCCTCCTATCATCCACCATCGTATTGAACATGAGGCTTCGGGGAGGATCACCTCGACCAAGAAATTCAAAGGGAATATGGGGAATGTCTAGATCTATTATTAATAAAGGAAAGAAATCAAATCAAGGGAAAGTTAATGGAGGCTTTTCGTTCGTAGATATCCTCAAAGGAAAATTTGTTGCCTCAACAATACCATATTAGACACACAATATACCCAACCCCTACATAGTGGAACAACTAAACCAAATCCCAATAATGACTATAGATCTACCATAACAAATGATTTTTGTACCACATATGAATTTCAACCAGTACCATCGAGATTCAACAGTTTTTGGCTAAAAAAAGTGGATCTCTTCCATTGGATATTCACAAATTGGACAATAAATTGTGAGATTCAGATTTTTTTCAAGGGGTTTTTTCATAGTAAAATTTGCAATGTGAGAGGATTTTGAATATATATTGCAAGAGGCTCCATGGTTTTGGGCCTCTGTGGGACTTTTTGTCATGCCTTGGTTCTTAGATTTTGATGGCCATATAATGGTGGTATCTAGAATGTCAGTTTGGGTTAGATTGTATAATCTACCACTACATTTTTGGCCCCATAAAGTGATAGAAGCCATTGGGAACATAATACAGTGATACATAAAGAAATATCCAAAAATATTTAAGGATAAAATCTACACAATCAGACAATTATTCAACTTAGTCAACGATCCCATAAACCCTAACCTTCAAAAAGGTGTTTATGTGATTCCTTGCTCATGCGGTAAGAAATACATAGGTGAAACATGTAGGTCTTTTAATATTAGAATTAAATAACACATCGTCGTCTTAAGCAGAGAAAGGAACTCAAAATTGGCCTTAGCAAAACATGTTCACTATTACTCTCATTACATCTGCATGGAAGAATTCAAACTGGTTAAAAAACGCGACCACTATCTTAAAAGGAAAATCGAAGAAGCCATTGAAATAGAAAAAATGAAGAACAACTTGAACCGGGGTGGTGGATTAAAACTAAGAAACACCTATAAACCTTTACTTGAAATATTAAAAAATCAATAATTAAGTCATGTCCTTTAAAATAACCTATTCCCCCCCTCTTAAAAAAATAGTATAATAAATAACAAAAACATCAATTATATAACATCCTCCATAAACACTAAAACAATTAACAAATATAAACAGAAATTAGTAATTGAGTACTTCACATATAATCATTTGATAATATTAATATATAACTAAAAAAATGCATGTAATCATGATTACTCAAATCTAAAAAATTACAAATTAACTCTAGGAATTATAGATGATATTATAGCAAAATAACTCACCAAATTTGTAAGGATTAATTAATTAATTAATCAAATAAAACAAATTAATCAAATAAAATAAATTAATAATTAAACAAAGAAATAAATACATAAAGTTAAAATAATAGACATATTAATAAATAATAAATAATAAAATTAATTAATTAATCTATTCCCTTAATTAATTGATCAAACAAATTAGTGAATTAGTTAAACAAATTAATGAATTAATTAAACAAATTATTAAAAAAAAATTACATAAAATTAATAAACATAATTAATTAAATCAATAAATCATTAAATTAATTTAATTAATTTTATCCCTTTTTAAACTACTAATTATTAGTATTATTAATTAAACAAATTAATGAAGTTATTTAAGATATATTTTAAATAATTAATTTTATATAAAATTAATAAACATAATAATTAATTCAATAAATAATAAAATTAATTAATGAATTTATCCATTTAACTTATTAGTTAGCTAATTAATTAAATAATAATAACAATAATAAATAACTAAATAAATGGAAAACTAATAGGATAATGGTCGACCTAATTTATTATATATTTTATTTAATAACCTATATATAGTTTACGATAAACTTGTTAGCGTAAATCATATGATATTTCATTTGTCGATGTGTTTCGAACCAACCCGTGTGGTTCATCGTTAGGACAAGTTGAAGAATGAGATGTAGCTTTACATGTTAAATAGTCAGAGGCTCCAATGGCTAACTGACCAATAGCTAAATTTGACTGGGGATCAATTAGTTGGACCAGGGTCATAAAAATAAGTTAATTAATAAATTAAAATGGAAGTTAGTTATATTAAGTGACTTCACCTTTAATTTATAAATATGTGTATAAATAAATAATTAAATAAATGTATGTATGTATGTATGTATGTATATATGTATGTATGTATGTATATATGTATGTATAAATTATATATTTATATATAAATATATAAAGTAATTTTAATTGGTTGTTAAGTTAATAGTTAGTTAGCAAAAGGTATTAACTATTTAATAAATACATAAAAATATAAATAGTAGAATAAGAAAATAATATTAAGTTAATTGAATATCTAATTGTTAAATTAACCTAGAGGATTAAAAGAAAATCACCAATAAATAAATTTACATTATCCAGATTTAAATTAATTATTTATATGAATATACCTAAAGGTTTAAACTACCTAATAAAAATTAGGTGGTTTAAACCTTATCCAGCACCTCTACCTTCTCCACCACTTCTACCTTGTCCTCCTCCTCCAACTACACCTCATCCACCACCTCTGCCTCCACCTCCTCCGACACCTCGACCTCTACATCTGTCACCTCCTCCTCCACCACCTCCACCACCTTTACCTTCTCCACCACCTCATCCTCAAGCTCAATATCTATACAAAGGTATACCTAATTTAATTCTCACTTTGGATGTGCTCTAAACCTCCAAAAATTAACTTCTATTTATATGAACACACGTGGCTCTGTGAATTTTTCCTTGCGGCATAATTTAGCCCAAGTTGACCTGCCCCAACCAGACAAATTAACCACCAACCACATATAAAAGGTAATATCTATTTTGAGTGACTTTCGCTACCCTTTTATCCTTTAGGTGTCCTCTAGCACCTCCACATTTCAAATCTCTCAAATTCCAATTGTCTTTTCCCAATTCATTTAGGTGCAAAACACCAAGCTCGGGTTCCAATCCCACATCACTTTTGTTGTGCTTCTTCATCCAAACACCCATTGCTAGGGCTTCAGTACTTCCCAAGCTATTATATCTCAATAAACTCTTTATATATAGATCCATAAGAGATTTATTGTTACAGTACAATTGACCATATGTTTATATAACTAAGCCAATAGGCTAATAAAATTTTCCCAATTCCACCACAAGCTTGAGAAGGGTCGGGAGGTATAATTATACCCTTTTTAGAAACTAAAAAATAAGAAGAAAGGAAAGAAAATTTATACACAAGGCCATTGGAATTCTACATGTAACTACCTATCATAGAGTCTCCTAAGTAGATTGCAAGTTAAGCTCACAGTGTTCGATATTGATTTAGACATCAACATATAATACCAATTGAGAAGAAATTTTGATGGGTATTTAACTACAAGGCCCATAATACCTACATAATTTAGACTCAATTTTATGAGAATGGTTGGAGAATACCCAAGAAAAGGGTAAAATAACAAAGCATAGAATTGCAACAATTCTTAGCATCGTCTATTGGACAAGACACCTTCTAGTAACTTGGACATGTCAAAGATGTAATCATTGAAATAAAAGGATAGAAAATGATGGTATACCATAAAATAAGTAACATCAACTATTCACTTCAACCAAAGTTAACATAGAAAATGGAATTTCAACACGGACATATAATTGAGGACAGTTGATTGAATGCAATGAGAAAAAAAAACAAGCGTTAGACATCAAATTGACTTCTAATTCACCCTGTATGATTGCCGCAACAATTGTTGAACAAAATTTTTATCCAGATAAAATGTCATCCAAGCGTGATTATAATTATGAAGTACCATACAAGAATATTATGTCAGAAGATATATTAAAGTAAATTGTAGAGGAAATTAATTTACAAAGAGATGTTACCTCAACCTCACCTACAAGTGACAAACAAGTTCCTCTAGTAGAGTCAAATACAACCAACACTTGAGATCCATAAATAAATAAAGGATAAAATAAACATCTAATAAGAAACATGACCTAAGGCATGCTTGAGATAAACAAATATTTGAAACCCTAGAAAATTCTATGAGAGCAACAAAGAAAAAATTTAAAATAAGGATGTTGCATAGTAGTAAGATTTAGCCAAGACAACAACAAGAAACGCATATTTAGTTAGAATGTTAGAACCCAGAAATAGAAAAACTTAATATCAACAATCCAAGTAGAATTGATGATCCACTTATTGCAATCTAATAGTTTGTACAACAATTGTTCGACCACAGTGAGAAACTAACTACTCATGTAAATAAATTTCAAGCTAAAGTGATAGTGCAAGGGAATGAAAAAATACCCACTATAATTCAAAAGTCTCACGAAGAATTTTCCCAAGAAAAGGAAGAGTTAGAACAAACATTATATCATGGAGCCCAATGTTTTTAATATTTTCCCAATATATTTATCACCCACATGCGATGAGATATAAACTCAATAATATTTGAAAATTTGAGAATTGTGCTCCGGAAAAGTAACTCAACCTAGAGCAAAGTCTAACCATGAGAATTAAGTGTTCTATATTTGATCAACATCTCCAAGTTCTTACACTAACTACTTATCTAAAAAAATTCCTTATGACTTCAACATGAGCACCTGCAAAAGCACAAACATCTCGATCATCTTCTTGACAACAAAAATTTAATTCCTTTCCTCTAAGATTTTAGGATGTGGTCTCTCTTCTCAACAACAACAACATCACACTAAGGAAATTAAAGTTGAATGTTCCAATTAGTTGGCCAGGGAAGGGAAAAGAAGAGGAATTCACATCTTAAATCTTGCAGATATAATTCAAGAAGATCTTGATGACCATGAAACTATATCTGCTAATTAGCTAACCACCATTTTGGACAAACTTTATTTCATTATAAGGATTTACATTTTTTAATTTATGGTGTATCAAATTTGTACAAATTTTGTAAAACTCCAAATCTTCGCTTCTTTGTCACAAAGAAGCAATTAAGGGTAGGGAAGATGTTGAAGGGGGTGGTCGAGTTAGTTGACCATCCCAAATAATTTTACAATTAATATTATAAAGTCGATCAACTATCTAGTCGATTCAAGAGTCTAAGTTAGATAGACTAAATTGGTTTTGACAATTAAATTTTTGGGACTATCTCGACATAAGATATATATATATATTTTAGTAGTAGATAATGACCATTAGTTTCTAGTAGAAATGGAAACAAGAAATCACATGAAGATAAGGAAAATAGGAATAGAAGAAGAGAAATGATGTAGCAAAGAACCAACAAAGTGTTACTTTATATTATATTCTCTTGAGTGTCCAGTCGACAAAGATTTAATAATACATAGATTTCCATATATATATATATATATCTTATGTCGAGATAGTCCCAAAAATTTAATTGTCAAAACCAATTTAGTCTATCTGACTTAGACTCTTGAATCGACTAGATAGTTGAATCGACTTTTTCCTTATCTTCATGTGATTTCTTGTTTCCATTTCTACTAGAAACTAATGGTCATTATATACTACTAAAATATAAAATATTTTAAAATATTGGTGCATCCTTCAATGAATTGTAAAATCTTGTAAAATATTAGTGAATCATTCTCTTAAACATAAAATCTTGTAAATTATTGGTGAATCCCTCATTTAATATTGACATCAAGTTATTTTTCCTT
>APFE030668073.1:785-12771 GCA_000404065.3 Pinus taeda | reverse complement strand
TCTGAAAAATTCAGAGTTGCTAAAGATGGAGCATTAATAATAGCCTGTTTGATCAGGTTGAACGCTTCATGTTCATCCTCGCCCCATTTAAAATTAGAGTTCTTTTTTATCATGGTTTGTAAAGGAGATACGATTTGTGAAAAATCTGGAACAAATCTCTTTACAAAATTGATTTGACCAAGGAAAGATTGCATGGATTTTTTGTTATGAGGTAGGGATATTTAAGAAATTTCTTTGATATTGTCAGAATTGATGTGAATTCCAGATTTTGACACTATGATTCCTAGAAGTTTCCCTTCACTTAATGCAAAAAAAGATTTCTTTGGGTTAAGTGAAATTCCGTACCTTAAACATCGTTGGAAGATTTGTTTCAAGTCTTTGAGATGGTCACTTCGTTTCTTGGAGTATACAGTTATATCATCCAAATAAATTACTACAGATTTATTGACTAAATCTTTAAATGCAATGTCCATGGCTCTCTGGAATGTGGCACTTAATCAAACCAAATGGAATCTTTCGATATGCATATGTGCCCCATTTAGTTCTGAATGTGGTCTTCAATTGATCATCGGGATGTACCAGAACTTGATTGTATCCTAAAAATCCATCGAAGAAAGACATTAATTCTGAGCCTACCACTGCCTTTAATATCTACTCCATAGGTGGTAAGGGAAAATTGTCTTTTTGACAGGCTTTGTTAAGATTGTGAAAGTCAATACAAATCCTAATATCTCCGTTTTTCTTTCTAACAGGTACCATATTGGAGACCCATTTAGAATGTCTGACGAGAAAGATTATCTTGGCTTTCAACAACTTATTGAGTTCAGTTTTTATCTGATTTTATAATTTGGGTTGAATCTTTCTCAATTTTTGTTGGACAGGTTTTTCGTTATCGATCATCGGAATAGTATGTTGGATGATAAAAGTGTCGTATGTTTTAATTTCATCATAATTCCAAGAAAAAACTTTTTTGTATTGCCTCAAAAGATGAATATATGCTATCTTTTCTTCGGGGGCTAGGCCAAGGCCTAGATTTATGTTTTGGGGTTTGGCATTGGTTCCTAGTTTTACCAATTCGTAATTCAAGGTCAAACTTTGGAGCTTCGAATTGGTAGACCTTTTAAACCGATCTTTCAAATCGTACAGGTCTTCTAACTTGACCACTGATTTAGGTATAGCATTGTGAGTGCTATCTTGTTGTAATTTTCGATCATGTTGATCTTCGTCGATTATTTGGTTGGAGTAGGATTCTTCAGAAGTAAGGACATTTACGATATCAGGATTGTCGTTGAATATTCTCCAATTTGTGATGTTGTCAGGAATAGAAGGTCTAAATATTAATTCTATTGAGAACCTATCTGGATTAAAATCTTCTGAAGGAATGAGCTTAGAAGCTACGTTAGCTAAAAGGTCAGCGCTTGCATTCTAGAGTCTGGGAATTGATGAAATATTGAATGCTGTAAAATGCTCAGTCAGATCTTGAACTAAAGATTGATAGTGTTTTAAATGACCTGACAAGCAATGTATAGTATTCCATACCTGTCTGACTACAATTTTAGAATCTCCGAAGACTTGGAGGTACTTTATGTCTAGCCTGATTGCTTTGTACAACCCTTGGTCTAAAGTCTCATATTCTATTGTATTGTTGGTGCAATCAAATTCAAGCCTGCATGTTAACATGATTTTGTCTCCTTCTGGACTAATTAGCACGCATCCTGCTCCTGCTCCTTCGTTAGATTTAGAACCATCAAAAAAAAAAATCGAAAACAAAGATTTATTTACAGGTTAATCTAAAAAATTGATACATTTTGAACTATCCGTTTGGGAAAAATTTTCGTCTTGGGACAAAACGAAACGTTCTAAATATGGGGACGTATGAGCATTAAAATTGCCGAGAAAAGAATCCACTGAGTAATTGCCAATTATGCTACTGTTATATGCTACTGGTTCACTTTCCCCCTCTATCTCCATTACTATGTACTTCTGATGTAATTCTCGTTCAACTTTTATTTGATTTGGCTTACCATTGTAAGGTAGCCACATGTGCGACCAGTCAGTTGCGAAGTATCCATGTAGTTTTTCTGACCAATCCCTGCTAAGAATTAAGCCATAAAATTCAAGGATATCAGCCACTAAAATGTCAATCACTTGACATACCTTCGGGTTGGATGACAGCCTTATGGTTACTTGATTTAGTTCGTCGATGACTTCGACCTCAGATCGATCCAGCTGAACTATGCGAACAGCAGATTTCTATGGTTGAACCTTTAATTTGGTGCATATGGACTTCGGTAAAATATTCGATGAATCACTTGAATCCACTAAACAATTATGTACATTTTTCTTAAAAAATTCATAAGTAAGGAGAAAAGGGGGAGCATGAGATCTCGATCTACCTCCAATTAAAGCGATGTCATTTGGATCAATCTTGTTAGTCGTATTAGTTGGAGGTCTTCCCATGTTCTGAGAAGCTTGAGAAATTACAGCGGCAAGCAAAGGTGCAACTGGCACAGCATGCAATTCTTTCATCATTATCTTTTGTTGATGCTTTAGCTTGGTCAATTCATACAGAGTGATGTTGGCCCTAGTATTTTTCATGTCTTCTATGATATTGTACTCCATTTCATCCGAAACGATCAGCGTTTTAGATGGAGTAGGTGAATCTGTTTCGACTGGACTAGTTTGAGTCGCTTTAGATGTCGTTTTCTTTGTTGCAACTTTATCCTTTGTTGTACAGCTTGCGCTCTTTGGTTTTGGGGTAGTTTGGGGAGGATCAAGTTGATTTCTACTTTGTGTGTTAACTGGGAATACTTCTTGATCTTCCTCTTGTGGGAGGATGAAATCCCACATTCCTTGTAATTATACAACTTCTTCATCATCGGTTTTCCCTTCAGTGGCAACTTCCTCTTCCTCTTCCTTGGATTCAACACTTGTTATAGCATTGGGTGGCCTTGAATCTATTGATGGGCCTCTTTTAAAAGCTCTGTAGCGCCTTTTTAAAGAAGTTTATGCTACTTTCTTTTTTATGTCGACCATTTCATTGGACATGGTCTTAAGAACGTTTTGCAATCCCTCCAAATCGAATGGATCTTTTGCTTGTTTCTTCTTGGATTCTTCTTTGAAGGTGACCTTCTTAGACTTTCGTTCTTCTATCGCGGATTTCTTCTCTAAGGCTATTATACGTTTCTCTACTGCTATGGCTTCTTTCATGTTTTCGACTAGGGTTGTTTTATTAGCCCTATCCATGAAGATTGCTATGTTCGATGGTAATGCAGTGATATACCATTCACATCACACTTCCTCGCTGGGCTGGGAAGCAGTAGGAATTTTGTATAGAATTTTATTGAAACCTAGGTTGAAATCTTTAATCGGTTCTCTAGATTCTGCCCTAAGGTTGGATAAGTCGTTGATTAACGTTTCCGTAGACCTGTCGTCACCAAACTTGGTTAGAAATTAGTCTTGGAAGATGTCCCAACTAGTAATAGATCCAGAGGGTAATGAGAAATGCCACGATCCGGTTGTTCCTTGTAGGGTATAAGGAAACAGTCGAAAAACAACATCTTCATTAGTAACCCCGTTGAGGTTGATGGATAGCATAAATTTGTTTATGTGCTCTTCTGCTAGCATGCCTGCCTCGGGATTGAACTTGGGCAGCCATTTCTCAGGATGGGTTGGTATTTGACTCAAGGGTGCAGGCATTAAGACTGCCCCAGGATTGTTCCATGGAGACTGGGCCATTGCTGAACTGCTAACAGGGGGATTTGTAGAAAATGATCCATGTGGTTTAGAAGATGAGGTGATTATGATTGCAGATGATTAAGGATGAGTTGTAGGGATTCCACTAGGTGGATTGATAATGGTCTGGGGTGGAGGAGTGGATGGTTGACTTCGCAGTGGAGAGGTTGAGATGGATGATGTTGATCAAAGAGTCTCGCTGTCAGACCCTTTAGGTGACTTCCTTGCTCTTTTCCTTTTGGGAAGAGGTAGTTCGGTTGGCCGAACACCGAACTTTTCACTCTTTAATCTGGTCAGGGGATGAGCAAGGTTGTACTGCGAAGTCATGCTGCCCTGAGATTTATCAGATCTTTGAGGTGAAATGGAAAATCGTTGAAGTTTTGTGAATCAGAGATTCAACTCGGGAGGTTCAATAACAGATTGTTCTGAAATTTCAGGATTTGTAGCAGCGGTTGATGCTTTAGCGATTTCTAACTCTGGATTTAAGTGTAATGGAGAAGTTAGGAGAGATGCTGAGGGCGATTTACTCTCAGAATGGTATTTTGATTTCGATTTACTTGCCATTCATAGTTCATGCCCTCCTTCTAGCGCCAAATATGTTGAAGGCCCAAAAAGAGGGTCAACAACAAGGGGGATACCCGTCCGGTCCGGACCTTGGTTGGAAGCTCCTTATCCGTTTGGTATAGCGGGTCTGACTGGGGATATGGGACCAGTTTCACAATTCAGTGTGTGTGTGTGAGAAAGATGGGTATTTCTGTTCTAAATGGAATACTTCTATCCTAATTCTAATCTAATGCTATGCTATCGTATTCTAATAAACAAAAAAACATCAAAATTTATGCTAACCTGGGGTGTGATCTTTCTTCTATGCGATCTAAAAAGATTTCAAACAATAACTGGTAATAAAGATCATTCAGCTATCATAAGAAAAGAATTCGATAAAGATGAACTACTTCGTCTAAGAAGTTAGACGAAACAGTTGTGAAAACTTATCGCATAAATGAGCTATTCATACACTAAACATAAACAAATAGTTATCACCGTACAAAAGTGCCAAATGATAACTCAGACATCCATGCTGTAATATATAAACAACTCAAAACTGAATATCACTTTAACGCATAAGCAGAAATGGTTAAGAGATAAAAGTACCATTTATAACTAGTCCTACTCATCTGCTTCAAGCGATAATTGATTTATATCTCCTTGATTTAACATCCACTAAGAGTACAGAAGTGCAACATCAGTAGCAAATATCAAATGCAAATATCAAATAAACCCTATTCCATTCATTCACCAAAACCTCATCTGAGGGTGCAAAAGTGCATGTTCTGACGACAAGTTTTTGATAAATTTCTGGACCCTTCTCTAAATGCATGAGAAGGGTTTAAATACTACTAACTAAATAACTTATTTACAGAAATTGAGGATTCGGTTTAAATGACTATCCTCTTTCTATGAAAAACTATTTCTAAAATTAAATGTACTATCTAACTATTTCTAAATCTACTCCTTAATGTCGCAAGCATTCAGTATTTTCCTGAGTGGAGTCGGCTGACTGTCTTCCGTCTTTGGTTGAGTTAAGCAAACAAAATCGGAAAGAGCTGGCATTATCTTCTCAGTAAAATTGATGATATACTTGAGAATCATCCAATGACTATGTATCATTACCATGTATACCTGGTAAAAATCCCATTTGAACTTGGTTAACCCTTGGATTGCTTCTGCTTTTCCTTTAGTCTTTTGTTTTCAGTTTGTTTCTATCGCTGATTTCTTGCAATTTTCGGGGCTCACAGGTGACTGAGTAACTAGGGACCTTCCTTTTCGAGCAATTTTTCTTAGCGATGCGCGATTAGCGCTAATCGCACATTGGAAACTACCTCTGTTTCTTGATCCCGGCTTCCCTGATGCGGTTTTTGCCTCTTGCGCCTTTTTCTCTCATTCGGTATAAAGCTCAAAATTTGTAAAAATAGTGATTCCGTGAACTCTTGACCCTGAGAATTAAACTGTATGTTTCTGGTATCAGCATCGTTCAGTACCTATTCAACCATGGATGTATATTAGAAATCTGTGATAGATGCCTCAGAAGAGTTCTGTGGCTCTTTTTCTTCCTTAAGTGGATTAGGTGTGCCTTCCAAAATGTACATTGGAGCGCTGCCTTTCCTCCTCGTTGTTTTCTGCATAGTACCCTGTATAACGCTTTGTCCTTCTTTGCTACAGTTTACATTGAGGTGGAAGTAATGATAAAAGATAATGACAGGAAAACTTTTAAATGCCAAAGATATGCAAAATATGCCACCTTACGTGAGCTATTTCTTCAAAAAACACAACACCATACTTCATTAACAATTGGCAATAACTCATTAATTCACATTAAAATACATGACCAAATCTTAGCTGAAAAAGTTTTCTCGAATAATGAGCCAGAACCAACTGCGATGGAGGGATCCTGCGATTTTGCTTTGCGATATCGCAGATCGCTATATCGCAAATCGCAACATTATCGTGTTGTTTTTTATCGCAAGGTCGCAGTATCGCAATATCACAGCATCGCAACTTTGCGGTATCACAGTGTCATAGTGTCACAATATCGCAATATCGCAGTATCGCAATATTGCAATATCGCAGATCGTTATAATCTTTGTGTTTTTTAGAGTTTTTTAAATGTGAGTGTTTCTTTAGTGTATGCGATGAGATGAGGTTTCGCGTCGCAATCTTGCTTTTTGTCATTTTAACTCATTAGAAGGTGTATCCTTTCATTTTTTGCACGATGTGATATCCCTTAAGGAGTGAATTTTATTCTTCATTATGAAACTTAGGTTTTTTAGATTCTTCAAGGTGTTTTCCTAAGTCCATGACGTTGTAAGTTTTATCTAAAAAGAAAATACAACACTAATTTTTTTTTATTTTTTTTTACTGAGGGTCCCCACTTATTTAGTATTAGCAATAACACTTCATAAGGAGGGGGGGTTGTTGGTGGCCACAACAGAGGGATAACTAGATGTCGTGTTTACGATAATATGATCTTGAAGTCAAACCAGTTCACACCATCAAAGGCTATGGTCTCTGTCATCTCATGTCAGTAGCAGTAGATTCACGAGAAGAGGATTCTTCTCGGTGGGAACAGGAGATCGAAATGTATAATATTGAACAAGCTCCCCCTATAAATACAACGATGTCTTGGTATGTTGATATACAAAAATAATTAGAGCATGACACCTTGCCTTGGTATATCAATCAAAAATAAGAGGGAAATATGCCTTAAGGCTTTATCCTACCAACTTGTGCATGGTGTTGTTTTGGAAGCACCACAATGGTGCCCTGCTAGATGTTTAGAACCTTCATATTCAGAAATATTGTTAAGATATATTCACAATGGACCAAATTATGGGCACTTTGTGGGTGATACCACCACTCATAAGATGATGTGGGCCAGTTACTGTTCAGCTACTTTATTTAAGGATGCTCATGCCTAAGACAGAAATTTTCTAGTATGTAAAAGATGTGATGGACATGATAAGAAGTGAGCCACCCCATTGCTACCCATAGCAGTTGAAGAGCCATTTCAAAAATCAGGATTGAATTTTATTGGAAAAATATTTCCTTATTCATCAAAGAAACATTGATACATCTTAACCGCAAGTGACTATTTCACTTGATGGACTAAAGTAGTTCTGCTAAGACAAGTAAATGATTAAGAAGTCATCTATTTTCTCAAAGAGAACATCATAGATAGGTCTAGAATCCACATCATTTTTCTTTTATAATGCAACTTATTTTTCCTCGTTAAAGATTTATGATCTTGTATTAGAGAACAATATTGTTTTAAATCATGCATCAAACTACAACCCTCAAGGAAATGATCTTGTTGAGTCTACAAAAAATAATATAATTTGTATTATCAAGAGAACTATTTTCTCTAAGCAGAAAAAATAGCATAACACCTTCATGAATGCATTATGAGCTGACCATGTCACTCCAAAACCCTCTCTGAAAAATTCTTCCCACTTCCTTCTATATGGAAAAGAAGTTATCCTCCCTCCAAAGATATACCTACTAGCCTTGTAGCTTTCTCAATAATTTGAAGGTAAACCTCGTCATCTTCTAAAAAGTAGGATACATACCCTTCTCAAGCTAAAGGAAGAAAGGATCAAAGAAACACAAAAAAATTCCATACACCTGATAATGAGCCTCATCATTGGGTAATTATATGGCCCTTAATTCACCTCCTAGCTTAGTCAAATCAACTCTTCTCACAACTTATTACATGTTTTGATTATGTTTTGTTTAATGGGATGAGTTAAAGTGAGATATTATGCATAGTGGACTAATATGCATTGAATGTGGGTTTGGAAGAGAAAATCAAGGAATTTTGGCAAGACTAGGTTTGAAACTCGAATGGGACAAGGGAGAGAGATTGTAGGAATTAAATCCTCCTCGTTTATTCCTTCCCCATTCTAATATTCCTCCATTAATCACACCAGCTCAAAGTGCAGGTAGCCAAGTCATGAAGATCAAAAGGCAATCGAGCAAGTGATAGACAAAGAGTTAGTTCATCTCAAGTTTGGGATCCGAGCCTCCCTATATTTAAGAATTCATTGGAGACTTGATTTGTATAAGTAGAGAGGCTTAGAGCCCCATTAGGATTCAAATTTTTGTTGTAAAAACACTAGTTATTTTTGAGCTCTAGACTTATGGAAGACATTGATGTAATTTTCTATTTTGATAATGAAAATGAGGTTTTTCTTGGTCCAACACTGAGTTAAATTAGAGGGCTGAAGCTCTTCGGATAGGGCCCAAGCCTAGTAGCAAAGGCTCCTCTTCTTGTATCTGTATGCTTGGCTTAGTTTCATAGATTCATGGTTAAATTGTCTCTAGAAGTATTTCATTGCAAGTACTGTGGATTTAATTAGTTTTTTATCAGTTCACTTCCATTTGTGCTTTACTTTAGTAGTAGATTAGAAGGGATAAAAGGAGAACCACAAATATGTCAGTAGGTGTCTTTGCCTCACATATTCCCTCTGGGATTGTGATTTGAGAAAAAGACCCTTATGCAGCCCCAAAAAGACAGATTTCCATTTTCTCATAATATTTAGAGTTTACTGTACTTGAATCAGCATTTGATCATGTTTACAAGTGTAGGATTTAATTACCATCTCTTCCATATTCACTCTTACAATAGATCTCATCCATGATTCCATTTTATTCGGCAATTTTCCAAATGCATGAAGTAGACAGCTACTTCATTAAATTATGCTTTTCTAGCTTGTTAGAATTCTTCTTGTTTACATGACTTTTTGGAAATTTTAAATGTTTGATGCAGAGTAGGTTCTTTGGAAATATAAAGGAATCTCATAGCAGACAACCACCTTCCAACCTCATCCATTCGTAATCATTCATTACTTTCACCAAGATCTTCACCAATCTCATCATTTTACATAAAAATTCCTCCAAGCATGTTGAGAGAATCCAACCATCTCCTTGTAGAAATTTCACCTGTAGAACAAACTAATATATGCAATTTCCTAAAGCTTAATACTTGTACTACTTCTATAAAACATTAAGGGGAAGCGTAATCAAATTCATGAGCAACATCAAGTAGAAACATGCATAACTGATCAAGAGAAATAATCACACATAACACAAGATATATCCAGGGGAAAGCACCAGCATAAAACCCCAACCATGTATTATCAATCAAGTGGAAATCCTCTTCATAATACAAAAGGAATTAGCTCTCAAGCTATTCAGTTCTCAATGAACTATGAAGATATGAAGATATGTCTCATGAACCACCCAAGCCCTATTTACATAGGCTTTCTCTATGGTCCTTACGTAGTTTGCTTAGGAAATAATAGCAAAATCACATGTTATTAATTCCAACATACCAAAAGCAACCAATGGTCCAACTATGTATTCCTTGAGAACACTAGTTCCTCAACCATGCAAAAATTACTTACTGGAAATAGTTAAGCATCTGATAGGACATTGTCCCACATCTGATCTCAACTGGGTCTCTGACAAAACTGACATGCAACAGTTATCCATGAGTGAATCCTCAATTATCTAAAATAATAGCTGTCACATGCATGCAATTATTAACAAACTATATTTAATTATTTTAACAACTTGTTAAAATAATCTAACTGGACTTGACTAGTTAGAACTAATTTAACTAATTCTCTCATTATAGAGCTGAACCTTATATCCTTTGATTAAGGGATAAATTCCTAAATCAAGGGAGAAAATAATTGCATGATCTCACAAAGGCTTCAAGTTTAATTTTCCATAATTAATTAATTCATGGAGATTAATTCATTAATATTTTAAACTACTGTTAAGACCAAATTCATTTTTTACTTCGTATAGTTAGACCAGGGACTGCTAAAAATAGGAAGGGACCCAAAAATGCTATTTTTATAACTTTCTATTTTTAGCAATTTCACCTCTCACCCAATGTGGCCAATGACCTCACTAGCCAAACTGCTATTTTTAGACATGCTATTTTTACCATGTCTATTTTTTAGCACATTCTAAATTTAACATTTCTTGTTGCACATTTTTCAACACTCCCTCTCAACAAGAAAGGTTTCCTCTCGAACTCGATCCTGTAACTCTGGAATGTTCTGCATGCAACACATCTACCTGGTCCACTTGCTCCAACAACAATTGAAACAAAAACACTCCCAACTGACCACTCTGTTGGGCTAGGAAGATACTCTGATGCTGAAGCTCTACCTACTACTGACAAGTGCTCCCTCTCTGACATCTGTGCTACTGAAACATCTCCATGGATCTCGCACCATTGCACACCTCTTTGTGCCACCTTGCACTGTGCAAAACACTTGTGCCTCTCGCATTGCTGTAGCCTGCTAGATGTGCACTGTCCTTGGATTCCTTGCACTGTCACTGTCTCTGCTGCTCCATCTGCATCTGTCTCTAACCAATCAATCAGTTCCTACTACTCCACATCGGGGCTTCTGTAGCAAGGTCTCATCCAAAAGGTTGGGTACCTCAAGGATCCTACCCCTCCTCCTTGGGATGATCAATCCACATCACCCCACCTCCTACCTGGAGGTATGGCTGCATGCAATCCCTCAGCCCACCTGTCTCGAATTTTTCCCCTACTAGAGGTCTCTGCATGAGTAGATGTCTCTACTCGATCTCCACTCAGTTTCCCCTATTGTGGCTGCTCCACAACCCCATGAAGTTGTTGCACCAATCATGGCTCCTCCACAGTCGTCTAGGACTTCTTCTGGCTCTGCATGTTGAGAGGTAATATACCCCCTCTCAACCAAACAAGTCTCCATCAGTTGCCTTGCTGCTCAAGGCTTTGCATGCATCTTGAACCTCAAGAGCATATAGGTTCTTTACCCGTGAACCAATCTGCTTAACCTGTCTAGTGATGATGTGTCTAAGGAAAACCTTTCCCTTACTGAAGACTACATCATAGCCATTATCTTCCAGCATCGCAATCAACACCAAGTTTCTCTTCAATCCTGGTACATACTTGACATCGGTCAAGGTAAGGCGAGCTCCATGCTCCCTCTGAAAAATAACCGTGCCTACACCTGAGATACTATACTTCTCATCATTACCCATCACTATGAGTATCTGGAGACATTTCTCCTCCAAAGTACTAAGCAAACTCTTGTCGCCGGTCATGTGGAAAGAAGCTCCACTGTAAGGAAACCAACCATTTCCCACCATGGATGAAACCATGCATGCGAAGAGTGTGAAATCCAACTCAAACTGTGAAGCAAGTGCCTCACCTTCAGATCCTTCCCTAGATCCCTTCTTGGATTTCCTCCGTGGAAAATTTGTAGCATAATGGCCCACCTCATGACAATGAAAGCATCACACATTTGATTTGTTAACCTTCTTCCCATCATTGGAAGAACTAGATTCCGAAAGAGAAAACTTCTCCTTCCCCTTCTTCACCTTGGTCGCTAAGGCATAGTTCTCGTCATCATGCATGGATGAAGAATTGTCTGTGGTGCTCCGTCTGATCTCCTCTTGCATCAAATCCAACCATAGTTGTTCCCAATGTAGCAGTTTCTCCCTTCCATTCACCGAGTCCTGGTAGTTATGCTAGCTCTTAGGAAGGCCAAGGAGTGTTAGACTCACCATATCCTCATCCAATGTCATGACCCCTACACTTGCAAGCTCATCCCTGCATGTGATGAGCTTGGTCAGATACATAGAGATCGTCTCATCCCTTTCACACTTGATCTTTCGAAGTTTGTCCTTC
>APFE030668056.1:0-51535 GCA_000404065.3 Pinus taeda | reverse complement strand
AATACATACCTTTTGTAACAATGGTACACCATGTAGATCAAAATATTGCTCCATCTGAAGTATCCAATTTACTGGATCCTTGCCATCAAACTTCCTCATCTTGCTTTTCCTTGATTTTAGAAGCTCGATCTTGAAATGACTTTAACTCTGTACTTTCGGATATTTAAGTTCTAAAATTGTGACCTGCAGTAGCGCTCTATGTCCTCTTTCCAATGCCACCAGTCTGATCCAAATTGGATTCTCCAAGGAAGGGTTATGCAATATCTCCCACAATGACTTGATTATAGACTAGTTTAGTAAAGAAAACTTGTACGACGTGCCACGAGTCACTGTTTTGACCTTTGGCTCTGAAAAATATATACAAGAAGCTAAAATCCATCCTCTTTCTGTACCTTCTTATGAAAGTTCAATCAAATGTTCAGAGAGAAAGTTATGACGATTTTCCCTAGGTCACCTGTTTGGAATGAAATTTAGGAGTCTGCAATAAGACCAACTTCCTCAGATCCTATCTTCGTAAATATAGCATAAACATCTCTCAAATTTGGACCCGAGATTTCGTGTGAGTTCTTCTCAAATGGGTTTTAGTTTTAGCTACTGAAATTTCGCAGGAAAACAGTTATAACAAAAATGCCCCGATGACCTGTTTGGGGCAGTGAAACCGTAGGATCCAAAGCTCTGATACCAAATGTTATGAAACCAGCTCAAGAAAAGATAGAAAAGATAGCTCAACACCTTAGAATTCAGCCTCTTCGAGGGGGCAAAATCCTTGACATTACATAAATGAACAATCCTTTGATGATCCAAATGAAAAGACCTCCTTTCTATATATAGGAGTCTAAGGGGTCATAACATAATCAGAGCCGACATAACGATAATAATGTAAGGGCACAATAATAACAATAGTGGGCTTCTATGGGGCACAATAGTAACAATATGGGCACTACATGGGTACATCAATATAATAAGTGGGTTGTACTAATAACAATAAAGGGTTACACTAGTAGTATAGGGGCCTAACATAGAGCTAGTCAAGGATTCACTACTTGGCATGGTTTGTACAAAGGTATTTGCTTAATATAAAATTGTGAATTTACAAAAATAAAGTTCTGAGTAGTTACATGGCATCAACACAAAGGGATATTTCTTTGATCGCACAAACTAAATCCAATAAATTTATATAAATATAAATATAATTTTTTTTTAATCAATTAAAAATATAAAATATTTTTGAAAGTTATAATACCATATGGTACAAACTATATTATCAAAACAATTTGTAAGGAACTATTAATAAAATTGGAAGAGTTTCCTTTGCTTGCTTTTGGGTATACAATCTTGGTATGTTTGATTGCATAGGAAATATTTATATAATTGATTTCTTATTTCTAAAATGGCAAAGGTAGAATTGTGTAATTGTAATAGTTGAATTCTATCAGTGCTACCACAACAATATGCAAAGTAATTAAGCTAAATCAAACAATAACTTGCAAGTCCACCTTAAATATTTTGCTTAGTAGGGAAGGGCCTTATTAAAAAATTTTACCATGTTTTTTTAACTCTTACTTGCAATTCAACCTTATATATTATCATTAGTAGAAAAGGATCTTATTAAAATATTTTACAATATCTTTTCTTAAGTTGCAAGGGATCTCATTAAAAGATTCTTGGTATAGCTAATTTGATTTAATTGACAAGGAATCTTATTGAACCATAAAAAATAAGTAAATTAATTTGAAATTAAATTAATAACTTCACCCAAATATTCATAATAATAATAGACTCTTTTGATTAAATCTAGTCCTTGGATTTGAAGCTTACATCTTAAGTAGCATGTTGAGAATATGGTCATTAATTATAGTAAATATTCATTATGACTCTACAAATTATGGGAAAGTATATATTCACAAAATATAGGAAAACACTGATTTTGGAAACCATAACTAACTGCATGTCCACCTTGAATCCAAAACTCATCTCGTCATTAATCTATATGCCTAGAATCGCAGGTGTTTTTTAAAGCTTCTATGATGTGCTGGATTTCCCTTGACCTGTTTTGAGAAGGTCGTGTTAATTTTTTTGATAAAAGTGGATAAGCTCCTAAGTAATATCCTGATAGTCTAACAGTTTCTCTTTCATAAGGTTTATTAGGGAGGATATGCAATTGTGGTGTCAATGTTGGAGCACAGATTTAAGGAAGAACACAATATTCCTTTCCCCTAGTTTAATCCAGCAAACCCATGATTTTTGTTGCCATATAAGTTCTTATTGTTTCATGTGCTTTTCAAGATTAGTTAGGGTAGTGGCTTGTTCTATGATTAATGGATTGGATCGACGATAAAGAATGGCTTCTTGTTGTAGGGTGTTCATTTTCTTCTCTAGTTTACATTTTCCTCTCGGATGTTGCCAAATTTTGTTTTTTTCTAGCCTTTGAGCTGCCATTTGATGCTTTCCAATTATTTTTGGAGTTTGTACATATAAGAGGCTTCTATAATTTTCAGCTCCTCCCATCCCTACTTCACGTTTTCTTCAAAATCTAGATGATGGAGCCCTAACTTATCAAAGTGAAAGGGTCTATTGCTAGGTCTAGACTAAATGTACATACTTAGGCATATTAGTTTAGTGGTATGAGCCATGAATTGATAGTATAGATGCTTCCAAAAATATGTACTAGGCCATGATATATTATGTGACTATAAAGCAATCCAAATTTGAGGCCACTTTCTTTTACCCTCATGTATCGTTGATGTTTGCAAAATCTACCAGATGCAAGTCCATCATTTTGTCTTGGAAGGGAGAAGAATCTGCATCAAGCCACCAAGATCCCATCAACCAACAACCCGATTAGGGGTCTACTTTAAATAATTACATTATAAATTTATTTTTCAAATAATTTTCTATTTAAATTTATGATTATATTTCCTTAAATTATTAAGTACTTTACTTTTTCTATTATATATACAAAGGACAATATATATACTCAATTCTTTTTAATTATAGGTGACGATTGAGTTTAACTTAAGTCAATTTTTATTTATGAATTTAAATTTTTTTTGTCACTGCATTATTTTATACATAGAATGAATTATATTTATTATATATTTCAATTAGAAATGTTTTTATATTTTATATGATAAATATATTCTTTTTAGTTTTCGAGGCAATCGTTAAATCAAAAGGTTTTGAGCCCCCATGATGGCAGTGACCCATGATCGTGCATGAAGCCATGAAGACATATTTTAATACACCTTCAAGATATCTGAGAATGACGTGCAAGATGAGGTTCCAATCATGAACCATATTGTAGTTTCAAAGCACAAGGTGTGCACTTGCGCATTAGATCATGAAGTGGGGATTGCAATGAAGATTCCCCGAGTGAAGGCATGCTCGACGTTTATTCTCAATGTATGGACATGGCGAGTTGGGAAAGGTTCCATGTTCTTGATTTCATTTATACTACTCGCTATATTAGTTGAGGGATGCAAAAGAGAAAATACTTCAACAGTTCCACTACATTTTCTTTGTAAGTAGAAGGACTAGGCTCCACTGAATTGGTCCTTTTTTCTTTGAAAGAAATGGGCTATCCTCAACACTCGACACATCTTCCTTATCTTGTTTGTAGACGAAAAAATTCACTTTTTCCTAATCGAACCAATCCTTGCTGCACCCAGTTATACTATTGTCCCCATCATTACTTCTCTATTTCTAACTTCCCATCTAGTTTTTATTGCTTATACATAGATAATTCTAGGCTTGCGAATCTGTGCTTTAGATATTTTCCCCACTTCTTGTATCTCCCTTTTCCTCATTCTCTCTTTCTCACTCTCACGTCGTATTCGCTTAGTTTCCTTTTCCTCTCTCTAGTGCTCCTTCCACCCTCACTCTAATTGTTACATTTGCACTTTCCTCGCATTCTATCCAATTCCAAGGGAGAGAGTCTATTTGATAATAGGAGGTGGGGGATGAGGTCTTTCAGAAAAATCATGAGCTGAGGTCCAAGCCTAAGCCTCAAAAAACTATTTCCATGAGAATTATCCCTTGCTCATTCAACACGAATGATAATACATTGAGAAGGAACTGGTTGACAGGAGAAGTAAAACTCTGAACTCTGAATTGATGGCCAATGTGGAGGATTGGGTCCCTGATGTGGGCATACCAAAAGCTCAGTACAATTATTACCTTCACAGAGTGGATATTTAATGGCATATCAAACACTTGCTATGAGAGGTCTTGTTTGACCATAGTGAGAGAATGGATGAAATCCTCCTTCACATGTAGGAGCTCCACTCACTTGAATAAATCATGGATGATTGACTAGAATGATTGGAAATAACACTACTTTGAGATAGAGATCTGCCACCTCTTGGCCACCCTACGCATCCTTCCTGTGATGGTTTATTTCATGGTTTCTTTTTGGCATAATGAAAAACCCATTAGTAAGCATAGTAACACCTTCCTTTTATAGTTCTTGTGCATGCTTAAACCCTTTTTTTACTTGCTTATCATAGAATTTGCAACCAATTTTCATCTTTTGTAATAAGCCTGGCTACCACTACTTAACCCATAGATTTTTGGATATTATAGTCCCATTCATGACGAGTATTCTACGCTTGATTTAGGCTTAGATAAGCTAGATATGATCAAGGATTCACTCCTTGGCATGGTTTGTACATATATATTTGATTAATATAATATTGTGAATTTAGAAAAAAAAACAGTTCCTAGCCATTAAAGGAAATATTATGACTTCAACATATAATGAAAGTAAGGAGAAAAAATATATTTCTCTAATCACCCAAATTAAATCCAATTAATTATGCTGAAGGTGTTCTTTAAGGGGGGTTACTATGGAGGATTTCGTCATTTATCCATAGCCTATAAGAACATGTGACATGTACCCATACCATTTGATGGTAAAAATGTCATTGTGTTGCATAAGAGAATATTCTATGTATGGCTAAGCACATGTCAACAAACAGAAATTTGCTATGTGTGAAGTGGGCAGAAGAATCATTCAACAAATGACACTCTGAATAGAAGTTCTTTGCCACCATAGATTTGAGAAGTAGCAGAGTGACATGGTGAGTAATATGGATTTCTACCATTTTCTTAAAGGGGATCCTTTGTTGAACTATAAATCCGTTGATGAGGGAAGATCATAGATGCAAAGTTTGAACTTTGGGAATTTGGGTAGCTTAAGCTACCGCATATTTAAACTGGTTTGTTCTTGGATTCCTTCACATAGCTTCTTCCTTCATAGTCTCACAACGAGCTTTGTCACTTCCACCACATTGAATAAATCCACACAGTCTGATCACCTCAGTGCGTCTTCCTTTCTAATGGGCTTCAACTTAGTTTATTCGCAAAATTGAACCTTCGTCCACATGGAAAGGTTGTCTGCTCTTTGAAAATCTCTTCCTAGAAGCACCTAAGATTGCCAACCCCCAAGTCATGAGGGTTGCTCTTGTTGAGACCCTAGAAACAACCGTCATTGTGTTGGTGGGGAAATTGATCTATACATTTTGAGCCACATATGATATGTCTACAATAGTTGTAATACATTCATTGTTTGAGTTGACGGTAAAGAAAAATTGACAGTCTTGGACCTTATTTCAATTATAAGCATGGAAGGTGTTTTAAGTGGGATAACACGCAGGAAGCTATCAGTGGAGTTTTTTTCCTTTTCCGTGGCATCTTCTACAATATGTCGTGTGCTTTAAAATCACATCTTGAGGAATGGAAAAGTGCAATGTGAATTCTAGTCCTCTAACATTATTGTGGAGAAAAGTGATGAATGGATAGAAACTAAAGATTACATGAATGCAGGTGGGGTGGAGCAGTTGGTAGTGGGGATGTCTAGTAATTCTATAGAATATGGTGGTTTTATTAAGAAACTAAGCTCTCCATATTTGTACAACAAGTGCCCAAACATCATCGAGCTCTCATTTGATCATTCTATAGGGGGAAGGTATATTCTTGTCCGACCTACGCAAGGATAATAGAAATTGAAACCACCACACTATAAGCAACATACACATAATGTTCCAACTAGAGATATGTAGATTGATGCTCGTTTTGCGAATTGAGCACTCTAGAGGAGAAGTAGAATGGAAGATTCAGAAAAACCAATGGTTGAGCATAAGACAAAGAGAGAAGTGATGAAACTAATTCATACCCCAATTTTAAATCGATCCACTTTAGTTCTAGATTGATCAACTGGTGTAGATTGAACCACCAATATGACAAAAGACAACTGTATAAATTCAAATTGAAGGGTCAATGGAATTATAATTATGATCCCATGGAATATTTTATTGTGAATGATAAATAATCAAGTTTAGTGATAGAATTATAGCTGTAATCCAATGGTTATTTAGATATCCAATGGTAGGACACATGGTAGAGTTTTAAGCATATGGATGATGTGGCAGTTAAAAAATAAAATATGGCAAGAATTCAATCCAATGGTTATTTAGATATCCAATGGTAGCACACATGGTAGAGTTTTAAGCATATGGATGATGTGGCAGTTAAAAAATAAAATATGGTAAGAATTCCATGGCAAATATTTGGTTAAGGTGAAATGAATTTTGTTTTAAATTTATTTGGAGTTTGTAAAAGTAAATGTATTGAGCCTAGCCGACTCAATATTTTTTTTGTAGTTGTTAGAATTGAATATTCCAATAATTGTTTCATGAAAAGAAAAAAATCCAATGAGAAAATTGAACCAAGATGAAAATAAAATTGTCAAAAGTGAAATGAAGCAGGTGAGTATAGTAGAGACAATGTTTTTCAAGTCACTTTGGCCATAATATTGGTTGGGGCAGCAACGGAGGTTAGAGCATTAGTTGATATTGGATGGTGGACAAATATTGGTAAATGAGTGTATAGAATAATAACAAAGTCATTACCATATTGTTATGTGAGTCACACCTATTCTAGCAAGTCTATATCTTATGTTTTATGTTGATGTAATGGTCCTAGATAATGTATGTACATCATAACTCTAGGAGTTGGAGTGTGTATTTTCTGTCTTGTTTGAAGTAGAACTATCACCATGTTGCGGAAGAGAAGGTTCTATATATATTCATTCTACTCCACCTCATATTTGTCCTGTATGGAAGGCCTAGAACCTTAGTTATAGATTTGGATCGAATTAGCTCTGGCAATGAAAGGAATTCCAATTTGGGATTCGTTTCATTTTCCTATTATGTAGCTCATGTTTTTCTCTGATCCATTTGAGTTTGATCAAGAAAAACACACTCATTGGAGAAACAAGTTGATGACGTTGAGCAGTAATTTTTTTTCTATTCAATCATCCCTTGGCCCAAACCCTTTTGAAAGCATGGAATGAAGAGAGTGGGATAAAAAAAAAAAAAAAAAAAAAAAAAAAAAAAAAAAAAAAAAAAAAAAATTAGACAAATTTTATTTGGTCAAGGTTTTGATTGTCATGTTCAACTCATATTCAATCCAATGGCCACGAACTTTGAAATTTTAAGCCATTTTCCAAATGGTTTTGATTAAAAATTTACATTCCATTTTTTAAAATTTATTGTGAATGTTCTTCAAATTATATAAATGATTTTTAAAGATGAGATAAATATGGATATGTTCATAGGTTTTCTACCTTTAAAAAGAGAAGCAATTAGAGTGCATTTGTTATAGTGTGTGAGAAATAATACAAACTAAAGATCATTTATGTGAATATTAAATTCATTTAAAGGGATATTAATACCAATTCTAAAGTGCATTTATGTGAGTATTGCAAAGGGATTAGAAAATCATATGTATTTTATTTATTAAATTTTGAAAATAGTGCTTTTTATTTCCTCTTGGTCGATGGAGTTTAAATTTATTTTATTTATTCGGTTAGTGAATCTAATTAATTTAATATTAATTATAAAATCGGTATCATTATTTATTTATACTAATTCATATTAATCTAATAAATTATTATAATAATAATGATATTCTAATTTTAAGGTTATGGTCAAGGTAGACATAAAACTGGTATATAAGACCCTCTTTTTTGTGAGAGAAGGGGCCCATTTCCACCCAACACTTTGACTAGTAAAGTTTGTGTAAGGTGTATATACTCTAAGCCCATTTGAATTTGAACATGTCTTCTCACAATGAAACACAAGCTCTTAGGCATTAGACCCACTCAATTTGTCAACAATTTCAGTTGAAACTATATTTTGGTCCTGAAGTAAGATCTAAACTTGCTTTTGATGCATTAATAGCTCATTTTTCTCACACAGAAAGAAGCATGTTAACCCCCAAGACCCATAGGATTTTAGTAGGAGTAAAACTATACATTGTATGGACCACTAATGAGTTATTTCAAGTGGTATGATTTTCCTTAAATAAAATTAATGAGTTAGGCAATATTAATATATAATAGCAAATGATAATGATCCTTAGTATTAACTAGCCACTAAATCATAATAGACTTTACACCTTCTAAAATAAAGAAATAAATAAGTTATATCAAAAGCTAAAACGAATCTATGTAACAAATGGGCCTTAAAATCTTTATAATGATTCCATGGAACTTATAATCTTTGAACAATGTGTAATATTTTTAACAAAAATTGAACATAATCAAATTTCGCATAACATATGATTCTATACACACTCAGCCAATATCAAATTTAATTTTGTGTTCGTCGCTAATTATCACACCACAGTGAAAATACCCTCCTCACTGATACTTGGGAAGCATTAAAAGTTATTCCATTCTAAATGCCCAATACACATATTCAGAGTCACATGATTCGTTTTAATTTCATTTACTTTCTCATCACATATTTTGTCAAACCAGGCGGTAAATCCTGAACACAAATTGATTCGGTTTATTTCCTTAGGTAGGCTTTGTTATATACATGAGGGTGTTACTGTTCAGTTCATCTTTTGATGACTGTTCATATTCCTTATTTATCTATTTACATATATTCACCCAATTTTGATGATTGGGTGTCAACATTCCCCCCCTTAATCTGAAGGGATGTTGGTGAGTCCAAGCATTGTTCTGAATCTTTTAAGTTTTTCTCTTCCAAGTGCTTTGGTGAAGATGTCTGGAATTTGCTCATTGGTGGAACAATGACGGAGATGGATTGTTTTGGCCTCAACATGATGTCGGATCAGATGCTATTTAGTATTGATGTTCTTCATTCGATCATGGAACTTTGGTTTCTTGGCCAACTTTATTGTAGAGGTGTTGTCAATCATGAGTGGAGTTGATTGTACTTGTTTTACGTGTAAATCTTCAAGAATTTTCTTGAGCCACACAATTTCTTTTGTTGCTTCAGCTGTTGCCACGTATTTTGCTTTTGTTGTGGAATCTGTTGGAACTGATTGTTTGTGTGATCTCCAGGAGACAGCTCTTGATCCAAGACTCATAGCATATCCTGAAGTAGACTCAAATTGAATCATCCACCTGTGTGTACTTGATTCCATAGTCTTGAGTTCCCTTCAAGTACTTTAGAACTCTTTTTGCAGTAGACTAATGTCCTTCACAAGGCTTTTGCATAAACTTGGAGAGGATTACAACAACAAACAAAATGTCTGGTTTGGTAGTGATTAGGTAGTTGAGACTTCCTACAAGCTGTCTATACTTTGTTGCATCCTCAAATTCTTTTCCTTCAATAGATGTGAGCTTTAAGTTTTGTTCCAATGGAGTAGTAAGAGGATTGCATTCTGTCATGCCAAACCTGTTTAATATATCTCCAATGTATTTCTTTTGAGAAATAAATATGGACTTTGGATGTTGGGTTATTTCAATGCCAAGATAGTAATGAACATAGCCCAAATCAGTCATTTCAAAACTTTTCCCCAATTCCTTCTTTATGGATTCAATGTAGCTTTCATTGTTCCCTATCATCAAAAGATCATCTACATATACCACAAGATATACAATTGTTTTGCCAACTTTCTTGACAAAAGTTGCATCATCAAGATCATAATGTTTGAAATTGAGTTTCAGAAGATGCTTAGTTAGTTTTTCATACCAGGCTTGCGATGCTTGTTTGAGGCCATACAAGGACTTCACCAGTTTGCATACTTTATGTTCATGTCCTTTCATAGGAAATCCTTCAAGCTAGGACATAAAAACATTCTCTTTTAGATCTCCATTCAAGAAAGCAGTTTTTACATCCATTTGATGGACTTTCCAACTGTTCTGAGCTGTTAGGGCAAAGAGTGTCCGGATGGTAGCCCATTTTGCTGTGGGAAAAAAGTCTCCTCATAGCCAACCCCTTCCTTCTATGCAAAACCTTTTGCCACAAGCCTAGCTTTGTGCTTGTCAAGTGAGCCATCAACTTGTTCTTGTAGACCCACTTGCAGCCAATTGGTTTGGTTCCTAATGGAGGATCAACCAAATTCCAAGTGTCATTCTTTATGAGGGCATCATACTCCTTTTGCATCGCTTCTTTCCATTCATCATGAGAAGAAGCTTCTTTGAAGGAAGTTGGTTCAAAATCTGTAGACAAGTTCAATTCATAATCATAAGAAACATCCATATCAACAGGTGAATTAGAGACATCCACATCACCTCCATTTTGCCAATTTGAATTTCTAGTTCTTGTCTTTCCAACCTCATCAGGATGAACACTTTCAAGTGTCTTTGTTAGCCACTTTGGGGGACCTTTCTCTGATGGTCCATGCTGCTCCATTGATTGAGTTGGGATTGAATCAAGATTGAGTCTCCCAATTCTATCAATCACATCATTTAAAGCATCATTTGTTGTTGGAGTTTCATGCGGGGAAGAGTGTTCCTTAGAAGAAGATTCCACATGTTGATCTAGTATAGGAATCTCCCCTTCAAGATGTGGAATCTGATTATCAAATTCTTGAAATGATTTTTCTTTTGCAATCTATCCAAGTGATCAAGTTGCTGCTCAACAACATTGTCACTTTTGGATGATTCAAGAAAAATTACATCTCTAGATACAACAAACTTTTTATTTACTTCATCATAGAGACTGTATGCTTTGGAGGTGTTTGAATACCCCAGGAAGATACACTTACGACTTCTTGCACCAAGTTTGTTTCTATGTACCTTTCGTATCAAGGCATAACAGGTGGAACCAAAGACCCTGAGATGCTTTACCGAAGGAACATGTCCATACCACAATTCATAAGGAATCTTGTTTCTTATAGCATTAGATGGACATCTATTCTTTATATATGTAGCACATATAACAGCATCAGCCCAAAACATTATCTTTACATTTTGAAGAAAAGCATGGATCGTACCATATTCAAGATTGTTCTATTCATTCTTTCAGCTACACCATTCTGTTGGGGATTATAAGGCACAATTGTTTGATGTTTGATCCCATGTTGGCGAAGATAGTTCTCAAATTCATTTGATGTATATTCTTTTCCATTATCAGTGCGAATAGACCCAATAGGAGATTGTGCATCATTTTCAATCCATTTATGAAAATTCTTGAATGTTTGAAAAGCATCAGATTTGTTCTTCAATAAATAAACCCAACACATTCTGGTGTAGTCATCAATAAATGTCATCATATATTTATTTCCATTTGCAGAAGGAACATGCATTGGACCACATAAATCTAAATGAATGAGTTCAAGTTTTCTATGTGCTTTTGAATGTGAATCATGAAAAGTCTGTTTGCTATGCTTTCCTAGAATGCAAGCATCACATTGCTTAAGTTTCCTAGGAATTGTAGGCAAACCAACAACACCATTTTTCTGCAACAAGCGGAGGCTGTCATAGTTCAAAGGTCCAAATCTAGCATGCCATAATAAACTTGATGGAAGTGTACCTTCTTCATGATGAGAATTGTATGAGAAATGTTGTGCATGAGCAGAGGTTCCTTGGAGCTTGAGAAGCCTTTCTTCTTCTATTCCCCTCATGACAAGTGAGTGGTCATATGCTTTTCTTACCTCAAGCTTGCCATCAAACATATTAATGGAGTGACCTTGCTGGTTGATGTGGACCAAGGACAACAAGTTTCTATTGAGCTGTGGGAGATATAGACCATGATGCAAAAGAAAGTCTGGACGACCAGGCAGTTTAAGCCTTATTGTGCCAAGCCCTGATGGCTTGATTTTTGATTGGTCTACAAAGTATACTGCTCCATCAACATTGTTAGTAAATTCTTCAAAAAAATATTTTCTATGAGTCATGTGGCAGGTTTCTCCTGAATCAAGCAACCAATCT
Source organism: Pinus taeda (assembly GCA_000404065.3). Taxonomy (NCBI): domain Eukaryota; kingdom Viridiplantae; phylum Streptophyta; class Pinopsida; order Pinales; family Pinaceae; genus Pinus; species Pinus taeda. The sequence continues at coordinate 39,345 of APFE030668056.1, read as the reverse complement.
TTTTTCCAAGAAGCAAGTGAAGCATTAAATAAATCTTCATTTACTCCAATGTTACATTGTGCCGCAACATAGTGAGTGGATTCAGTTTCTTTACCTTTGTCTGTATCATTAGTTTTACCTCTCTGTTGGTTTCTTTGTTGCTCAATTTTGTCCCATGGTAGCTTTCATGTAGAGGCATCATGTGATCCATTTCTTTTGCAGCGTATGCAGTACAAATCTACCTTTTCTCCTTGAGAGTGTCTGCCCCCCTACCTCTGAAATATCTTCCTCTTCCTCTTCGACCACCTCTTCCTTTTGAAGAATCTTAAGCAAGATGCTTTTCTTTATGAGCAAGGCACACAGCCTCTTCAGAAGATTCAGGGGCTGTCTTCTTTCCAAAAGCTTTCTCTCTTTTAGCAAAATTTTTCACAAGAGAGTCAAAGGTGATATCTTTGAGATTTCCATTTGCTTGCAATGACTCAAGATAATTTGAGTAAGTAGGATAAAGTGCCTTGAGAAAAGCAATAAGAGGAATATCCAATCCAACCTTAGTGGATTTGATATCATGCATTATAGAATTGACTTCAGATGCAAGAGAAAGAGGATCATTATTTTGTAGTTCAAGAGTGAAGAGTTTAATCATGAGTTGAACAACTTCAAGTGCAGAATGTGAGTCATAGAGTTCTTTCAGCTTTTTTAAGGCTTCAAAGGCAGTTGAAAATGACAAAATATGGCAACTCACCTCTTCATTTACAGATGTTGTGATTAATGCATAAGCTTTGTTGTTCTTGTTTTCCCAAATGATGAGCTCTTTGTCTGAGATAGGTTGTTCTGGTTCATTGTCTCTGTCTCCGACACACACTCCTTTCCACAACTCATTGAAAATGAGGGCGTGTTTTATCATCCGAGACCATTCAGGATAGTTCTCCTTGTCAGTGAGAACTATTCCCACCATGGATATGATTGAATGCATTCTGTAAAAAATGCTTCTGCTAATAGAAAAATACTTCTGCCAATATACAGTAAAATTATACTTCTAGTGGTAATTTTTTTTTTTAATTACAATTTAAAGGAGCATCCTCTCCATATAGGGCTTTGTACTATCTTTGTCTTTAACAAAAATATAGAACATTTCCCGAAGAAATATTCAGATCGTGCATGCACTCTCCAAAATTTCAAATCTCTTCCTTATCAATTTTTTATTTTTTATTTTTTATTTTATTTTTTTTTAATGTTCCCTTTGTAGCACGTGATATAGCGTTCAAACATTCACTTTTCCTCACATTAAATTTTCTTTTTTACAGATCCAAAATATCATGCTAACTTTTTACTGATCCAAAATAACATTCTAACTTTTTTTACATATCCAAAATAACATTCTAACCCTCTAGGCAATAGAGGCACATGTGGTCGTTCTTGTTATCTTTGGACATAATGGCTTTCTGGGAAAAGTGATCCACGAAGGCGCACAGGGCTGAGAAATTGGTAGTCTCAACAATTACAGTTGTGCGTATTCCGCTCCATAAAATGCAGGTACGTACAAAGTCGTTCCCCTCAACACGTACGCTAATTTCCCAAGGATACTTATGGAGGAAACATTATTCAAAGCAAGAATACTTATGGAATATTTATGGAAGCAACGTTCTTCATTCAATACAAAAAAACAGTACAACGCATTCAAGAAACTAGACCACCAAGGTTCAATGTAATACAAGAACTGTGTATTAACTTATAAATTGACTTATAACAGGTAGCGTCAATCATATTACATGCATCATTCAAACTTCAGGCCTCGGCATGGATTTAAAAGGAAAATCAGCGCTCATACCATAGATACCAACACTCGCCAGACTTCTTTTGTATCACTCCCTGTTTGTGAGCAGGAAACCTTATGTTGATTGTATGATCGTGGAGTAGGTCGTTTCTCTGTGGGAGTTGGGCATTAATCATTGAGATTCAATGCTCTTCTTCTATAAAACAGAAAGATGTTACACCCAAGAAAAAAACGTGCCAACAATGAGCACAGGGAGGAAAATTATGAACAGTCCAGGGAGCCAGAGGGTGTAGTCAATGGTTGAAGGCAGGTATCGAGCAGCATAGCAGATAAGCCTATAGGTGGGCTTGAGAGAAAATGTCAAGCACGAAAACCACAACGTTTATATGGGCAGCACTTTTAAGTGGAGAGAAAAGTAGCAGAGTTTTGTATGCAAGGTAGAACATAGGCAGAAACTGACACCAAGGGTTACACAAAACCTAGTTTTGGGAGCTGGCTCTGATACCATGTCAGACCAGGCAGTAACTCCTCAACCAAAATTGATTCATTTGTTTATTCCTTTAGGGTGGCCTTATTATATACATGAGGAAGAGACTATTCACTTCATCTCCTGATGACTGTTCACATTACTTATTTATTTATTTACATTATGTTCACCCAATCCTGATGATTAGGTGTCAACATTTTTTGGCTTCTCATATTAATTCCGATATTAATTATTGTCAGTGGAAAGTACCCTTTATGCTGTCCAATATCTTTAAAGATAGATTTCTCCTTTGGTTTCCTTAGATCTTGTCAGTCTTCATGTAAAGGAAATTTTTTGTATCTCTAGATCATTCCTTCCCTTATCTAGTTTGTGTACTTATTCCTTGATGTTCTTAATAACAACTGGTCTATTTCATTTAATCTACACATTTGGGCCTTTTTCATCTCTTGTTAGAGCCACTGACGTTTTCTCAGCCTATTCTCGGCCTTGATGGAGGTTTTATCTGACGTTTCTGCCTCGTCTGCTTTGGTGTGGGCCACCATCAAAGTAGAATCGATCCATGGGGGAACAAGTCAACCGTGCGACTAGAAGTCAACACTTGCAAAGTTAATAATCTCTCCTTCCACCCAGCCGACACGTGAGTATCAAGGTGGAGGAGTTGATTTACCACGACGTAAACAAAAGCAACATCCTATTAAGACTATTCCACCACCCTCCACTATTAACCTTGATAGCATTGTCCTCTCTGTTAGAATTGCCTATCTCCAAAATCGAGCTCTTGTAGGACGTTGGCATTTTCCTAATATGGATGATGGCCAGATGAGGAATTGGCTTGGTGCAAAATGGAAGTCCTTACTGGGATATATACCTACGATAGTCAAAGTCATGAAGAATTGGTACAATTTTCATTTTCTGAGTGTTGAAGATCTGGAAGTAATTCGAACCCAACCATCGGCTCATGGTAAGAGTTTTCTAGCTCTACACAATTGGTATATTGGATATAATCCGTTGCTTAATACTCTGTCAAATAATCTTATTTGGGTTAAGTTAGTTGGTCTTCTTATTGAATTATGGACGAAGGAGACCCTCAAAGACATAGGAAATGTGATTGGGAAATTTGTCTATGTGGACTCGAAGTGTCTCGGGGCAAAAGAAAAAAGAGTTGTGTGGATTCTAATTGAGAAGGAATATCGAGGAGGTTTTCCAAAACATATAGATCTCCACTGGGGGGAATCAAATGTCCAACAGAGGCTAGATTTATGGGGGTCCCTTTTCGCTACTCGGCCTGTCATAGAATTGGTCATTTAAAAGAGAATTGTCCTTCTTGTCAGAGTGGTAGACTTCAAGGAAGGAAGTTCCAAGATAAAAACAACTCAAAATTTTCTGATAAAAAGCAACAGGAGGATGATGGTACAAGGAAGCCTTTCGTCTGGAGGTCATCCCCCTCAAGTATGTCTAAATTATGCCCTCCTCAATGTACATCATCCAAATTGTCTAGAAGTCTATCTCCGAAGGCTGTTCCCTCCAAATTTACAGATTTACTTCCCCGAAGGTCTACAACTCCAATTGGAAGAGCTGATGCACATCATACCTTTCCTTTCCCTCCTGAGCCTTATCAATGCGATGGAGTTCCTTCCCCTTTACCAATTCCACACCCTCAGTGTGATATCCCATCTACCTCTCACATCACATATATTCCTTCCTCCTCTCCATCTCCTGTAAAAATTCCTCTCATTTTTAAAGGAAAAGAACCATCCATTACTGTCACTCCCTAAACTTCGCCCACTTCATCTCCTTCCAACTCTGTGGGAAGTGACCTAGACTTTCTTCTGAGGAAAAAATCACTTGAACTTCAACCCCTTACCATTCACAAACCTATTATGCCTTCTTCCCCTCATATCAGTCCAACCTCCGCTAGAAATATAACTATCAGAAGGAAGAAAAATAGAGGAAGTAGGCATTTTTGAGGCAGGAAGGATAATCCTTTGGATGTAAATCTGGATCATTCCCTCATTGACATTCCTATAATTGATCTCTCCTCTAATGGGCCCCTTAGAGAAAGACAGTGCAGGGACATGTCTACATGACTAATATCATATTTATGAATATCAGGGGTCTAGGGGTAGACCAAAAATTTTTGGCCCTAAAGGATTTTTTCACAGCATCTCACTCCAATATTATCCTGATTTAGGAGACAATGCACGGAAGCTCTGAAACTATTTCATATTTCAAGCATATGTTTCCCACATGGCACATTGCTGCCATAGAGGCAAATGGTCAATCTGGGGGTTTAGCTGTATTATGGGATCCTGCATGGATTTTGGCCAAAGCTTTTAGATGGTTTGCTGGTATTCTTCTCCTTGCAAGTTTTCGTGGCATTGCTAGCGCCATCCATATTCTAAATGTCTATGCCCCCTATAAGGATCGTTTCTCCTACTGGAACCGTTTCTTGTCATCTAAATTAATGGAAATTGACTCTCTGATGATAGTTGGTGATTTGAATGTTACATTGAGTAGTGATGAAGTTTGGGGCAGAGGCAAGAAGATTGACCCTATGGCTGGACTTATTAAAGATGCAATACTCCAACATAATTTTGTTGATATCTGTCCTCCTCTTATTGGCCCAACATGGGATAATGGAAGATCTGACTCTGCCTATCTAGCAAAAAGGCTAGACCATTTTCTAATCCATGACAACTTGTTGGATTGTCTGGGTCCCCCAACATCGAACATTGTTAATTGTTTCATCTCCAATCACAGACCTATATTAGTGGAGAAAATAGGGTTTCAGGAAGGGATATCCATTCAAATTTAATAGAGTCTGGCTGGAGGATGCAAAATTCAATGATCTTGTACAGAAATCATGGCTCAGTTACCTTCCTTAGGATTCATCTTTCCCTTCCCAATCCCTTCTGTATAATCTTGTTTCTCTCAAGAACATCGTCAAATCTTGGCAAACCAAAAAGAAATATACTAATAGGAAAGCTCTAGAAGATATACAAAAGGAATTGGACAAGACAGCTAGGAGATTGTCTGATAATAGCATCCCTTTAGAGCTACGCTGTCGTATAAAGGAGCTGGAAGCAAAAAAACACAATCTACTTGCTATAGAAGAAGCCTCATGGAGATTAAAAAGTAGAGTTATTTGGTTAAAGGAAGGAGATAGGAATACCAAATTTTTCCATACATATGCGAACAAAAGGTGTGATAACAATGCAATATGGGAGATAAAATATGGGGAGGGTAACTTGATATATTCACAGGAATATATCTCAAAAGAGGCAGTAATTTTTTTTGAGAAATCATATAGAAGAAATGAGAATTGCAAGGTCGAAGACATTTTTTGGGGAATTGATCCATTTCCATCCATGTTTGATGAGGAACAAAATGAACACCTATACCAACCTGTCACAGAGGATGAACTTCTGATGGTAATGAAGTATTTTAAAAAAGACAAAAGTCCAGGACCTTATAAATGGATGATAGAGTTCTTTATACACTTTTTCAATCTAGTAAAGAATGACTTACTTAATATGATGGAGGAATCAAGAACGATGGGAAAAATCCACTAGCACATCACATCTACTTATATTTCCCTCATTCCAAAAAAGAGAAAAGCCTCATCCTTCTTGGATTACAGACCAATTTCTTTGTGCAATACTATTTATAAAATCATTTCTAAGATCATAACTAGCATAATCCGAGGTACCCTGTCTAAATTCTTGACAGAGGAACAACATGGTTTTCTCCAAGAAAGGAATATCCTTGAGGCGGTTGCAAACACACAGGAAAACCTGCATTCTTTACATTTGAAAAAGATTGATGCTGCAATTCTGCAAATAGACCTCAAGAAAGCCTATAACTATCTTGATTGGGGTTTTCTAAGATGTCTTCTTATAAAAATCAGCCTAAATTGCCACTGTACAAATTGGAAAATGGCCTGTGTTGAAAATATAAACTTTGTTATTCTTATAAATGGATTACCATCTGCTTTCTTCTCTGCAACTAGGGGTCTGAGACAGGGGTGTTCACTATCCCCTCTTCTATTTATCTTAGCAATGGATTCACTAAGTCTTCATATTAAAAGAGCTGTCATGGAGAGGAGATGTCGCCACATGATGATCAATAGGAGAAATCACATTTCTCACAACTTATTTGTGGATGACATTATGATTTTTGCAATGCTCTATCAGATATCTTGGAGCTAGATACATGTCATATTAAAGAATTTCCAAAGAGCTACTGGCCTCCTAATAAATGAAAGAAAATCTTTTTTCTATCATACGGAATGTAATATGGAAATTATGGAATATCTAACAGAATTGTATAATATAAAAGCGAAGCCCATAAAGGATGGCATGAAATATCTTGGTTTTCATCTTAAACCTTCCTATTATTCAAAAGCGGACTGGTATTGGATCTCTAATTGTTATTTTAAAAGGATAGTTGGATGCGAATACAAATGTCTCTCTATGGCAGGAAGGACGGTTTTAGCACAATCTGTGCTGGTCCAACTAACTGTGTATTTGGCACATCTATTTTACATCCCGGCTAGTATTATCCATTTGCTCAATAGATTGACAACAAATTTCATCTGGGGTGGGAGTAAAGAGAAAAGGAAATATCATCTGATAAAACTATCAAACATTACTCTTCCAAAGGATCTAGGTGGGTGGGGAATTATGGATCTTAGGAAATTCAGGATGGCTTTACTGTGCAAGTCTCTATGGAGAAGTGTTTTCAGGGACAACATATGGAGCAGATCCATAAGGAAGAAGTATATGGGCAATAAAGATATCACTTTTTGGTACAGGAAAGGGACTATAGGGTCTTCCCATGGCTCTGCCATCTGAATGAGCTTTTGCAAAATTGAGTCTTTTTTTCTCCAAAACCTTTCTTGGAGCCTTCAAAATGGAATCAAGTTGTTTATTGGTTTTGACCCTATCTTGGGAATGGGGGAGGATATCAATATACCACCTCAAATTATAAAAATTCTCCATCGTATGGGGATCTTTACTTGGAGTCAAGCTATTGCAAGATGGCAAGGATCCATTCCCATTTGGAAAAATGCTTATCAAATGGGTGAAAAAGGATGTTTTGCTCTTCAGTGGACAAAGATTCTTATGACCTTGAGAAACATGGGTATATGTCGTACTGAAGCACATGGCTTTCTCTCCTGGAAGGGAAAAAGTTGGAAGGGGAATGTAAGTGTAAAAGATATCTATTCTACCTTGACCAGGAACCACCTTTCTCAATTAGTCAATATCTTCCCTCTGTCATTATGGAAAACTGGGAGCCCCTACAAAATCATCATCTTCTACTGGTTAGTTTTCTACAACAAAAATCTTACATGGGAAAATTTGCAGAAGAGGAAATGGATTGGACCTGGAATATGCCTTATATGTAAGGAGAAGTGAGAAAATAACTATCACATGTTCCTAGAATGCAGTTTCACCCTTAAGCTATGGAGGAACCTTGCGTTCTATTTTGGTTTTAGTTTTGTGATGCATTTCTCACTGAAAGAATCACTCGAATGGTGGAGTACTTAGAAAGCAATATGGAGACCCATCCCACAACTTGTTTTCTGGTCTATCTGGAAGTGGAGGAACAAATATTTGTTCCAAAACATAAAGGAAGATTATAAGTCTATTTTTGAGAGGATTATCTCTCTTTATAACTCTCTTCCTCCCAAGATTATATAGCATAAAAATATAAAAACTAGGGATATTAAGATTAGCCAGATGAGCTTTCCTAGAGCCTTTCTTGATGGGGCTGCACAAAATGGTAAGTGTGCTCATGGTATCTATATTGTCATGAATGAAGCACAACAGTTTGACATTTACTGGAATGGTGAAAAGGGAACAAACAACAAAGCCAAAGCAATGGCTCTATCAAGGCTTCTTCATTTTAGCATTTTCCTAAATATTCAGTCTCTGCAGATCTATGGTGATTCTAAAGTTATAATTGATCATGTCACTGACAAACTTTCCATAAAAAATCACAAGCTAATAGGATGGATGAATAGAATTGATTCTTTCTGGAGGGGAAGAAAGGATTATTCTATTCATCATGTGAATAGATCACAAAATACTCATGCAGAGATTTTGTCAAAGAAAGGGCTCCTATCCCAAATGGGCCAATGGAAAATGGATATACAACTCGCTGCTACAACCTACCAGATTGAGGATTTTTCTCTTCCTAGTACATAATCTATCTTGATCTCTATCTCTATCCCCTACTATGTGTATTGGAACTGTTTTTCCACCATAGTGCATGTTTTCACTTTTTGACTGAAGATGCTCAGATAATGAGGACTTGTCTATCTTTGGCCAAACTGTTTGGTCATTTTTTGTTAATCTATCTTGATCTCTATCTCTATCCCCTACTATGTATATTGGAACTGTTTTTCCACCACAGTGCATGTTTTCACTTTTTGACTGAAGATGCTCAGATGATGAGGACTTGTCTATCTCTGGCCAAACTGTTTGGTCATTTTTTTGTTTTTCAAGCTTACTGCATAGACAAATCATATTATCTTCTGGTACCTTTTTCTCCTCCTAGGCTTTTAAGTGTAAAAGTATGAGATAATAGCTTGATATTACAGCCTATCCATACATAGATTGGGACTCATATGATATTAATACAATCTAGATACTGAAAGAAAATAAATTCAGTAATATCAAAAAGACATATTTAGCAATTAACGCCCCTGAATCTGGGCCACGGTATTCATTTAACTCCGGTCGGTTCTCTTCCATGAGATTAATCTAATGAACATGTTTATGATTTAATCGATCAGTGGTTTCCTCTACAAGTTTAACCCACTGTTCATTAGTTTGACCCCGAGACTGTTTTATGAATCCCGTGAAGTGGGATTAATAGGTTATCTCTGGTGAAGTGGAACCTATTTCATTTATTGATAATTGTATTTCATATTCATTTCTATATTGTGTACGGTGCAAACTTGGTAATTGTGCTTACATGATGATGGCTAACTTTGTAATTAATTTGGCGTGAATGCTCTGTAGTTGTAACCTTTTGTTTTTTAATTAAAGTAACAATAATTCCAACCCACACAAGCTCCCAACTCACCCACACACGGTCAGCTTGACCAACACCCTTTTGGGGCAATGTTGACAATCGGGATAGGTTAGATTAATTGCGTCTTAAACTAGATCTTGCATGTGTTATCATACCTTTTGCATTCTAGAAGTCCTCTTGTTAAGAGGCAAAACTTTAGAGTGGTTTGGTAGTGCCATCAAAACAGATTAGGGGTCATTTTCTTGCCTGATCACTAGGAAGAATTGATTTGATGTCCTTGCCTATTGGTAACTAAAGAAACATCTTAAACCAATAGAAATAGGGAAAAGGTAACTGGCCCTAGTTAAACTAGTTGGAACCACCATTCCAAACGGAAAAGGAGCTTCCTTAAGGTCCGAACTGGGTGGTCTCCCTCAGAGTGTTGTAGGCAAAGAATTTCAATCCTTCAACATTTTTGGCACTAGAAGGAGGGCCTGAAACTTTTTGTTTATTGGATTCTTTGTATTCTAACATTTTATTTTTATTACAATGTCTCCTCTTAAACTTCCAATTTGGAGTTGTATTTCTGGATGTGCATCTGCCAATACTCCACCAGAAGTGGTAAGACTCTTGTCTCTGGTAAATTTTAATGGCAAGAGGAAGAAAAAATTGAGGGTGTAGTGGCTTAAGGAAGGAGAATGAAATTCAATTTTTTTTCATAAATCAATGATACACCACCACCACATCAATAGAATCTTCTATATTATTTTGAGTGATGGTGAAAGAAAGATACAACGTCATGAGGTTGAGCAGGAATTAAAATATTATTATAGGGATATTTTAACTAAGAGCCCCTCTCATAGGAAACAAGGTATTAATATCGTTCTTTAGCATATCCCAAGACTAGTCAGTAAAGACCAGAACATCACCTTGATAAGGCCAATTTCTTTCCAGGAAATAGAGATGGTGGTCATGCATATGCCCAAAAATAAGGCACTAGGACCTAATGGCTTCACCTCCGATTTATTTCAGGCATGTTGTGTTTTCTTGGGTAAGGATATTCACAAAATAGTAGAAGAATCAAGACAAAACAAATATTTGCAACCCACACTCAATGTTACTTTTTTTATTCTCATTTCGAAAGATGGACACTTGGAGATTCCTAATGGCTTTCAACCAATTGTGCTTTGTAATGTGATATATAAAATTATCTCATCAGTGATTTTCAATCAATTGAAGCCAATTATCCCATTTCTAATATCGCCCACTCATATTGGTTTGGTGGAGGGTCGACAGATTGCAAATGGCATCATTGCAACATAAGAAATTATTCATTCCTTTAGGGTAATGAAGAACCCAAGTATGATTATTAAACTCTATTTGTCTAAATCTTATGATCGCATCGGTTGGACTTACTTGTTTCAGGTTCTTCGAGCCTATGGCTTCTCTGGACAATGGATATCTTGGGTCTCATCTCTCATATCTACCATTTTTTTCTCTATTTTGATCAATGTTTCACTTCAGCCACTTTTACCTCCTATAGAGGTTTGAGGCAAGGTGATCCACTATCTCATTGCTTACATATATTAATGATGGAAGGGCTTGGGATAATTTTACAGATATCCTATGTTTTGGGGCACATGCATGGTTTACATTTATATGGTAAGGAATTTGCTATCTCGCATCAACAATTTGTTGATGATGTAGTCCTCTACGGGCTACCCAAAATGAAAGAGGCAAGAGGTATAAGAAAAATCCTACAAACTTTCATGGAAGTGTCTGACACATTTGTAAATAGAGATAAAACAATTTCTTTTTCTTCAATTTCCCGGAAGTTTTTCAACCACATTTGACTCGAATTTTAGGTTTTAAAAAGGGTTATCTTCCTTCCAAATACTTGGGGTTACCTCTGGATATACACTCCAATTGAGTGGCATCCTAGGAAGCCCTCATAGAAAGGACTCGGAGAAAGGTTAACAATTGGACTTTTAGGTCTCTTAATTTTTTGAGCCAACTCATATTACTAAAAGAAATATTATCAAGAAATCTTTGTTCACTATGGAGTGAATTCTTGTGGAGGGGCATCAAAAAAATACGTAAGTGGGCTTTGGTAGGATGGGACAAATTGGCAAAACCAAAGTTCATGGGGAGATTGGGCCCTTGGGATCCAAAACTGACCATCCAAGTTTATGGTATGAAATTATGATGGCTCTGGGTTCAGGGAGGCCCTCAAATTTGGAAGCATATTTTGCTAAGGAAATATTTTCCCTTACACAACCAAGAAGAGAGATTACATCTTGATGGTACTATCAAAGGATCTGGTCTCTTGAACTAGGATTTGGAAGGTAAGGACCTTATTAAAGGCCATGCATTTTGGGATGTAAAAGATTGTAAAATGCATCTTTCTAGGAAGAATCTCGACAACAGTTAGCTCGCTTGGGAGACATCCAACAATTTTAATCCATACAAACTCTTTCAAAAATCCTTGGCACTCATAAGTTGATAGAATTTTGGAAACCTTTAACGAAGAAGCAGTAATGGAGGATATGGAAGGAAAACGATGATTGGGCACAAAAGATCGATATTTTCCCCTAGGAGGAGTTTTAAGAAATATTATATAATAGGCAAACTAAATTCTCTCAACAACGAAATACTTTGCGATGGGGATATCAATCATTTGGCACATTCTCATTAGAAGAAGCTTAATCTCTATTTTTAGGGCTTCATCCAAATGATAATGAAACTTTTTGGAAGTAGTTGTGGAATCGCTCATGGTGGCCAAACCTTGCCACTTTTCTTTGGCTCATCGCATGGGGTCGTAACTTTACATAGGATTGCCTATGGAGAAAAGGTTATGAGAGGATGTCTTCATGTTCACTATGTATTCAAGCAGAAGAGTCAACATACCACATTTTTATTACTTTCCCCTTTGCATGACGTATTTGGGAAATTATCCCACAAATTTTCTGATGTACCTTGCCATACTCGGGAGATGTCAAAACTTTATTAACTCATTGTCTTGATAGAAGGTTTAAGAATCATTTTTTTACAAGCTTGGAAACTAGCCCTTAGCTTCACCCAATGGAGTTTGTGGAAATAAAGGAACCTCAAAGTGTTTGAAATGAAGAAAAGGATTGCTTCTATTTTAAAAGAAATCATCCTCCACAACATTCGAGAGATGGTTTTTGTATCCTCATTCACAAAGGAATATTTGTCAGCTGATGAGTCTAAGGATTATATTTTAAAAAACCTTTACTTACACTCTTCTATGTTGATCCCCTCTCCCATTATAGTTATGGGATCAATTTCTAATAGTAACAATTCATTTACACCTCCTTCGTCAACCTTCAAGATATTAATCTTCAACTACACATCTAAGGGAAACCCCGGAGTGACAGGCTATGGTGGGATTTTCCAAGGTGAGAATTCATGCCCTCTACATGCATATGCATTATCCTATGGCATCACAACTAATAACTTGGCATAATTTCTTGCCTTGGATAAAGCCTTACAAAGTGTTGCTAGAGAGGGGCATCGTTTGCTACAAGTACATGCAGAGTCTGACCTTGTAATACAATGTTTACGTAGGATGTTACATGGTCATCTGGTGGGTAAATTAAATCACAATTGACACCTTCATGAAGTGATTATGAATATTAAAAACCTGGTCTTAAATTTTGATTACATTATTCCTCACCATACGCGACGAGAAGGAAATAGGGTGGCATAAACATTGGCTGATTGGGGTAGCCGCAAATGACACTTGGCCTTTAATGACCTATGGAGGACCGTGGCTCTCACATATGATATACAAAAAATCAAACGGTGGGTGCAACAAGACAAGTTCGTAGCATAGGATAATGTCCCTGATGGGGCTGGTATTAAGGCTCCTAGGCGAGGCATGTAACATGATTTTTCATGCTCACAAATCAAATGGTGAATGGGATGGTGAACCTGATAAGGTTCCCATGCTTTAGACTTGTCCTGATCGCATCCAAGCGTGGCATCCTCACCTTCGTAGCTTCACAATCACTGATTCTCCTCATGTCATTTTAAATGTGGGTGAATGGTGGCAACTAGGTTCCAATACAACATTCCTTTTGTTCAAAACCTCCATCCATCACAAATTATTATGGGTCACCTCACTCATGGAGGATTGGTTATGGGAGGAAGTGACCGTGACATACGCAAGGCGCATTTCATCAATGAGAACCTAATTTGGGGTTTTAACGAGAGTGTTAAAATACGTTCCATGATATACACTTGTCCCTTTGTGGTTTTTGTACATTCTAGTTTTCTCTCACATCTATTCGACCCTCTCACATATTTTCCCCATTATAAATATACGGCCATCATCTCAGGATGGCGGCTTCTTTGCGTTGCTTGTTTGAATGTGGAAGGGTTCCAATTATCGCGCTACTCCCGGATGTTGAGGTTAGATTCTCCAATTTCGAAGGAAGTTTTGTCTCTATACTACCTTGCATCACAATTTGGTTCTTATTTATCATCTACTAGTTTATTTGTGTTATATCACCTCTGTAGTTCTTCTAGTCTCCATAAGAGTTAATGTCATTTGTGTTGTTTCTCCACAACACGACGATGGGTCCCTCTTTTGAGTTGGTTGTTATGATGCCCACCTCGTCACCCTAAATCTATGATTCCACAGGCATTTTGTTTAACTGCCTTGTATTAGTCTGTGAAGTGTGGTACCCTGGTATATTTTCTATTTGATTTTGATAGTGTCAAGGGTCAAGTTATTGTCAAAGCTACCCTAAGTTTTATGGGCTCAATTTCCTTTGTCCTTCGCAAAATTTTCTCCTTTGGGATGTTGGGTGGACAAGTCAATTTGAGCTTTATTGCTTTGTTCCATACCCTGCACTAAAACATTATTCTCTTTTCCACTTTATGATCAATGACATCCTCGTTATCCTCAATTTTTTTTCTCCAGTAACATTGTCTATCCACCATTGTAACTTGTTAGTCTCACTATTGTTCACCCATATTCCTAGGTTTTATCTACACATGGCCCCTAGGCAGCGTTTGCTCAACCATCATAGTGGTGCATTAGGATCATCCTCGTCTCATAGTCGACATCTCTTTGGTTGGGATTTAATGGCCAACCACTTTGATTTGGTTCCTTTTGAAGTGAGGAATGAAATTCTTCACTTAGAGGCAAAGGAGTTTGGGGACCAATTATATTTTTTTACTCTGAGATTAGTGGCAATTGCCTCAAGTGCATTCCTGACCTAGAAAAATTTAGAAAGAGGAAGCTCCACTTCCTTTATTCATTGTTTATGCATCGTTAGCTAGAAACATTGCTTCATATGGTAATTTGCAACAAACAAGTCGACAATTATAAGATATTTACATGGTAGGAGGAAATCAAGAGAATTCTTTGAGATATTTGCTACAATTTGGATGATATTGTGGTCAACTTAACAAGGGTAGAGCGCTTTGTAGCGTTTGACTCAGATATTGAGTTCGATGCACAACTTGAAGAACCAACAATCATGAATGCTCCAGTTGGGATATTGCCCCAAGGAAACTCTACTCCACTCTCTAGTCATCATTTCAGATTAACAACTTCTCATGGTTTTTTCACTTCTTTTTGCAAGCTCGTTATTATTGGTTTTTTGTTCTAGTTTGTCATAATGGGTTGATGGCATGCCATATTGAAACAATGTTCTTTTGTATGGTTTACTCATATTACAATGGATGCCATGTTACAGTAGATGGGTAGTAGGCATAGTACCGCTCATTATGTTTAAAAAAAGGTCTTGTCTTTCTAGTATTGTCCTCTTTAAGTTTTGTACAAGCCTCTCAGAAGCTAATTTCTTGTACTTAAGGACTTTACCGATAGTAACATTGAATCTTTGGTCTTCACATGTTAAAAATATGGGATCCTAGAGTGTCTTTTTGATGGAAAGGAGATGTAATACTAATTATCACTAATGGAATTATATTTATAAAGCTTAAAAAAGAAGAGTCCATCAAAATTAAGTTGTATGACATATATTAGATAGCATGAAACTCTAGTTTTAATCCATTTCCTAATAAGAAAAATATCAAAATACATTAAATTATATATATACAAGTATTTGAAGCCAAAGTAAAATTCTCTAATTCTTTCATTTTTCACATTGTACATTTAATATAAAATGTTAATGTCACATATACAAAAAGAAGAGTTTGGTAAAGTACTAAATGTGACATTGGAGCTTGATAAAATAAGCATCAAATTATTATAACTGAGAAAAAAATTACACTGATTAGAAAAAAAGTTGAGTAAAATAAGTGTTAAGTGTGATATTGAAGCTTAGTAAAATAAGCATTAAATGGTTATGATTAAGAAATAGATAACATAAATTAGAAATTAAAAAAAAAATAAAATAAATAAATAAATAAATTTGATTAAATCAATTATCGTTCAAAATTCAATCAAATATAATATTAGAAAATGCATATTACATATTTAAAATGCATCATTATAAAATATAAAATTACATATTTAAAAAACATAAAAAATTATTCGCATAAACCAGAAAATCACATAACAATATAAAAGATTATTCCCTTAAATCATGAAATCACACTACACTGTCACATCCCACAATAAAAATACATCAAAAAACCTGAGCATCATCTTATTAAGGGAAAAAAGCTAAAACCAAAAAAATAGCATAAATGCAACTAGTCCCTGATGCTCAATAATCGTACTTTATTGAAATTCTTTGTTATAGTGAAAGAATATGCAAATATATAATTTAATTAATTTTAAGGGAATTTATGTTTAAAACTCGTCGGCACGTCCATTTTTATTTAATTAGCTTTTAATAATCCATAAAAACAAAAAACAAAAGAAGGGCATTGTTAGCATAAATGCAACTAATCACCTAATGCTCAATAATTGTACTTTATTAAAATTCTTTGGGCATTGTTAGCATAAATGCAACTAATCACCTAATGCTCAATAATTGTACTTTATTAAAATTCTTTGTTACGGTGAAAAAATATGCAAATATATAATTTAATTAATTTTAAGTGAATTTATGTTTAAAACTCTTCGACACGTCCATTTTTATTTAATTAGCTTTTAGTAATCCATTCTATTTTCTTATAATTATTAAAAGAGTAAAACAATAATCCCTTCTTCTTATAATTATTAAAAGAGTAAAACAATAATCCCTTCTTCTTATAATTATTAAAAGAGTAAAACAAAAACCCAAATTTTATGGTGACTCGATTTTAATTACAATTAAGAAAAAATTGATAAATTGATCTCTACTTTAGTGATCTTTATGAAAGACTCTGGCCCACTCTGGAGAAATTAAAAAAACAATCAGAAGTCAAAATAGAGGCTAAAAAGAAAAGGGAAAAATCTTAAATCTAAACTTATAAGGAAATAGAGAAAGTAGAAAAACCCTGAATCTAAATAGAAAGTATTGAAAAAAAAAATAAGGATCAAATCATGGGTATGCTTTTTGAATTTGGTAAGCGGACTCATTTTACATCGAATAAGATAAGGCATTGGTAATTGGTCTCCCTGGAATGGGTGGTTCAACTATCTGTTAAAAGAAAGCGTGTAGTCTAATTAGATGGAGGAGTTAGCTCAGAAAATTATAGAAATTTTGGTTATATTTAGAAAAAATCTAGCAAGGATTTTTGTAAATCTAGGTTATAATTGTTAAAATTCAAAATTTTAGGTGTTTTAGACATTTTTTATGGTGCTGAATCTATTTCCACCATCAAAAACACAATTCAAACAGTGCATCTACAAGATTTTTTTGAATATTTTTTACCCAGATTCCGACCACTTTTAGTCGTCTAGGCTAGAGTTTTATGCATAATATTGTATCTCCCAAAATCAATTTATGCATAATATTATATCTCGCAGAATTGATACAAATTGAATCCGGCCCTGTAGTAATACTATCTCCAGAAGAGCATCTTTTTGTTTTATTATCTATAAAATTTGACTTTTAATAAGTTTATTGGATTCTTCTAATTGTGTCTAAATATTTTTAAAATAATTGTATGAATTACTAAAGATTTCTAGAATTTTATATTATTTTTTTTTCTAAAATAAGAGAAATTAAACCTACATACAACATGGTGATGCCATCTAAAGTAGGGAACATAATAAACAGGAGAGTCCCTGGTATGCAGTTTAGGCCAGTGTAGGCATTGCTTATTTCATTTAAGTAATTAGAGTAGACTGCAGATTAATTCATAGAATACATAGTTAAGGTAGCAGACCTCTCCCACTACGGAAAATGGACACTACTTTGCTGAATTCTGATTTAATCCCTGATTTTATGTTCCCTAATCTTTTAAGAAGTCAAGTTAGCCTGTGCTCCATGCAAAGGTTGTGCCAAGGTATGCATCTTAGGCCAGTGTAGGCATTTAAGTAATTTGAGTAGATTGCAGATGAATTCATATAATACATAGTTAATGTAGAAAACCTCTTCAACTTGCGGACAGTGGCCAGGATTGCTGAATTCTATTTTATTCCCTGATTTTATGTTCCTTAGTTTTTTTAATTATCCAAGCTAGCGTCCTACGTCTAGGACTTGACTCTACATTTTAGGTTGATAGTAGATCTATACCACTTGCAGACAATGGTCAATATTTTAGCAAATTTGTTGTTGGAAGAATCATTGCACCTCTATAGAATCTGTAATTTCCATGCTAGGGATCCTAGTTACTAGTTTGTAACGTTTACCAACCACCTACAGGTTTTGGTGTAACGACAAACCTCCACCTGGTATCAGAGCTTGGACCTAGGTTCGATTCCCCTGAGTGATGTTTGAGGGGGGCGTTGGAAGAATCATTGCACCTCTATAGAATCTGTAATTTCCACCCTGGGTGTAAGGACCTGCGATTCATAACTCGTCCGCCGATGCGAAGTGCGAAGGAGAGCGCACGAGCTAACCGAGCGACACTTGAAATATGTGCGAAAGTGTTGGAGCGGTCATGTGTTTATACGATGGATGAGCATGGCCAATCCACATAACAAGCCGATGGTAGAGGGTTGTGTCTGGGGACATTGGTCGACGGGCCGACTAGCCACAAACATGAACGAAGGCGTTGGTTGATGATTTGCAAGGGTCGGCCAAGGGAGTGGCACGACTGCTGGACAACGTATATATTAGCGATGGATGATGGCATTTGAGGCATCGCACATCGACCTTCGATCAAACAAGTAAGGCACAGTTCACAAGAGATACAAGGTGCGAAGTTGGGAGTGTAGCCGCATGTGCCTAAGCTTGAGCAAGGCCGCACGAGATATCACACGAAGGTATCGGGTGGAAGGCGTAGGGTGAGGAGCGCCCGTCGGTTGAGCGAAGGAGCACGGGTGAAGGCGTCGGTGCACAGGTGAAGGCGTGGGTGCCCAGTTGTGTGAAGACGTGCACGGGTTCTTGGGCAGCTCGGGTGAGCGCCCGCCTGTCGTGTGAAGGAAAACGTGGGGGTGTCTTGGTGACTCCGGTGAAGTCGCCTGCCCACCGTGCGGAGATAAACGAAGGGTGACTCGGATGAGGTCGCCCGCCCATTGACAAGGTTCGGTTGTGAAGTTTGGTTGGCAGCTCGTGTGAGGGCGCGCCTGCCCGACTTAGGCAAGGAAATCTTGGCCATGACACGGAGGTGTGATGATGTTGTAAAATTGGCTAAGTATGAAACTTGGGGTTCCCAAGTATGCTTGTAAAGCATTGCAACTTTGTAAAGTTGTATAATATATTATTCGGGAAGACTCATTGTTCAGGGAGTTGCCCCTCCCTTTATACTATGCAATTGTGTTCTTCATGTATAATTGTTGATGATAATGAATGTTTATGGGTGTCCATTAGTATAAAGGAACATTAATAATTACTAGGTTGAGAAACACAAACTAAGTAGGATAAGTGGTTAGGCGTAGTCCACGAACATAAGAATTGGTGAAAGAAAGTGTTCGGTGGTGCTGCACCTCGCCAAGCGTGGTTGAAAAGATTACCGCCGGCCTGGGGGCGTGACAGGTGGTATCAGAGCAACTGATTCGGGCATTGAAGATTGAAGCTGCTACACACCTCCATTGAAGTGAAGGTGGTATCAGAGCTCGGTGAAGAGCTTATCAGAGCTAGTTTGAAGACTTGGAGGAGTCTTGCAGGAAGCTGGTTGAAGCTTGGAAGTTGGTGACAGTGAAGCAGGTACTTGCAGGTGAAGGACGCTGTTTCACATACAAGTGGAAAAAGGGCTGGTTCATGGTTGCAGGCATCTTGGTGAAGCTGTTGGATGGTGGAAACTAGATCACAAAGAAGGAAACTGTTAGCAATGGCAGGTGAATCTCAGGTTGGGTCTAGTCATGGTGCGAAGGATGCTAGTGTGGCATTCATTGAAAAGGTGTTGGAAAGGATGGAGGACTTAGAGGCTTACTGGACTAAGAAGATGGACTTAGTCAAGAAAGATCAAGAGGCCAATTTGAAGATGAGGGAAGAGCTTGATGAACTCCAGACTCAACACGACTACACTGACCTTATGTGTACACAACTTGAAGTAAGGGTCAAGGAGATTGAAGAGGCAAGAGATCGAGGCTTGGCAGAGATCGTGAACTTGCAGAAATCTCTTGATGAAGCTAGAGATGAGATCGCGGTGTTGAGGAAGGCCTGAGGCATAACTCAGGTGGAGGAGTGCCTCATGTGAAAGTCAAGGAACCAGAATCTTATGATGGTACAAGGAGTGCGAAGACTCTTGGCAACTTTCTATGGGACATGGAGCAATACTTAGAATGATTGGGTCTATCTGATGATGAGACGAAAGTGAAGGTAGCTGCTTAGTTCTTGACAAAGGATGCTAAGATGTGGTGGCGAAGGAGGATGGATCAGATTGCCAATGGCAGTGCTGGTGACATTACTTCATGGGGTGAGATGAAGAAAGCTTTGCAGACCCATTTCAGTCCTCAGGATGAAACGTGGGAAGCAAGGATGAAGATAAAGTTCGTAAAGCAGACAAGGAACCTTCAGACATATCAGCGGGAGTTTGCAAGTGTGGTTCTGGAACTTCCTGACATGGCGGAGAGGGACAAGGTGTTCAATTTCATTATTGGATTGAAGCCTTGGGCACGCAATGAAGTGAAGAGGCAGAAGATTAAGACACTTGAGGAAGCTTTCGCTGCTGTGGACAGGTTGGTGGAGCATTATGATGAGACTTCTGATGATAGGAAGAAGAAGTCCGATAAGCCAAAGAAAAGAAGAAGGATAATGCTTCGAAATCAGATGATAATTCGAAGACGAAGAAAGCCTTGAAGTGTTGGATATGTGCTGAACCACATACGGTGAAGAATTGTCCTTCTAGACCGAAAGTGGCTGCTATTGCACAATCTAATATGAAGAATGAAGAAGCTTCTGTGGGGATGATGCAGATACTTGGTGCTGCTACTGCTACAGAGGTGATCTCTCGGAGGGATCCTGAGAGGAACAAGTTGGAGTATGTTTGGATGAAGGTTGAGGGTACTGATATACTCACTATGGTGGATAGTGGGGCTACCCACAAATTCATGGGTGAAGATACTGTGAAAAGGATTGGGCTGAAATTTGTACTGGTGAAGGCACAAATGAAGACAGTCAATTCTCCTCCTGATTGTGTTCTTGGTGTAGCTAAAAAGGTGGACATAACACTAGGTGAATGGATAGGGAAGGTCGACCTCACTATAGTGCGGATAGATGACTATCATGCCATGTTCTATCCATGTACCTATTTCTGCAATCACTCATGACAAGATGACATCAAATCCAAAAATATCCTAGTCAAACATGATGCATTGTTTTCTGCTTTAGCACAGGTGACCAGGAGAGGGACAAGGAACTAAGGATGTGGGAGAACAACACAGGCCATGATGTGAGGCTCTAAATCATTGTCGGGAAAAATTGTGTAGATGTCATTGGGAGATAGATTTTCACAATCAGAGACAAAAGTGAGAGTTGCAGGGAAAAACCCAGCTAGGAGGAAAAATTGTGGAGTTTCTGGTAAGAAGGCTAGGTAGGGTGTCGGGGAGTTCCTAAGCCAATTTGTGAAATTTTCTAGGGGTACAATGGGTAAGTCATCTAGTTGGGATCTGCACAATTTCTCCAAGGAATATAGTGTGGGCAGCATGAGGCACTGACAAAAAAATGTGCGCAGTTTTCTGGATGATCACAAGGTCAGATTTCGGGAAATGCTGGCCAAAACTACAAAATCCTGATAGATAGTCTGGGTTCAGATAGTTCTACGTAGTTTCTGTGTTGGTTTTTGAGCATGGGACAAGGGTTGGATAGGAAAAAACTACGCAATTCTTGGGCTGGTTGTAGAGCAGGAAGAAAGGGCAGGACAAGACAACTCTGTGCAATTCTTGAGCTGGTTGCAAAGTGGGGAAGAAGGGCTAGTAGGGTAGGACAACTCGACGCAATTCCTGGGCTGGTTTAAGAGAAGGGAAGATGGGTAAGGCAACAAAACTCTACGTAATTCTGGAGCTCAGTACAACCCGGGGTCACAACTCAAGTTCTTTCTCCGGTTGACCAGAGGGAAGCTTGATGGGAGGTCTTGCGAGAAGGGTAGACATGATTATCTTCTGTGACAACTTCTGCGTAGTTTTGGGAGTCCATCAGCTGGCTCGTTTCTAGAATTGTGTAGTGAAGGCTTCATGGAGGAATACCTCAATCTCTGCGTAGTTCTTGGCAGCAGTCCAAGGTCACTGAGATTGGGTTCGATTAACAGAGGGTTGTCTGGTCGATAGATTTTCGGGAAAATTACTAAGTGTGAAATAAATTGTACTTGTGTATACATGACATTATGATCACACACTTACCACCACTCAATGACAAGGCACCTCAAACCAATAATACAAACAAGTGCTCAGTGCGACTAACTCAAAGGTTAAGAGTGACAAATGTGACACTTGAGATAGATCTTCGAAAGACCATGACGACACTTGTGCGACAGTGTTTACAACTTTGTGTGTGAATGCGAACAATGTTCAAAAAACGTAAGAAAATCATGCACCCAAAGACAAACCTTCAAAATTTCTAGAATAGACTCGCAAGCACGACATAGCAATCAACATGCCAAATAAGACTATTGGCCAAATAAGTGAAAAGGAAGCAAAACACGTAGAGGAAATACATGAAATGATTTTGTGCTCGCAAACATGCATGTTATTAAAGACAGAATGATATGAAAATGACAAGTAGTCATTCAAGCTTCACTAAGGGATGTACTTGAAAATATATTCTTTACTTATCATACTTACCCTTGAGATGATCGTGCATCCAATGGAGTTTGCATGAGGTCCCAATCATAACCTGGTTTCTTGTTCCTTCTCCTCGACTCCTTGAGAGTGATGCAGCATGTCACCTTTTCCTATAGTCACTGAGAGATAGATCAGCACAATTTTAGCGGAAATTGATTGCTGCTTGGATGATCTTCACATTTTTCTAGAGAAAGGCTGAACTACTCTGCACAATTTCTGAGAGAAAGGTTGTTGGCCTGCTCTGCATAGTTTTCCGAAGCAAGGTTGGGTTGCTCTACAAAATTTTTGGGAGTAAGGATGCTAGGAAATTAGGACAACACTACCTAGTTTTGAGATGTAATACATCGTTGTGGGATGGGGTCCTGGGAAGTTGCCTCTATGCATTTTTTGAGTGCAGCTCAGCCTGAGCAGCTAAGGGACAATACTACGCATTTTCTGATGAGAGGACATTGTTGCAAGATGGGGTCTTGGGAGGAAACTATTGTGTAGTTTCTGGATGTTGGCTTCCTGACTCCTCTACACATTTCTGGAGAGCAGTGTTGGATGCCTAACTTCTATGCACATTTCTGGAGAGAAATGTTGGCTTCCTAACTACTCTGTGAATCTTTGGAGAGCAATGTTGACTGGGCATTTGAGGGACAACACTGCATAGTTTTTGAAGTCAGTGGGTTCCGGCTAGGGAAGGACACTAGAGGAAACCACTGTACAGCTTTAGATGACAAGGGAGGCTAAGGTCTCTGCATATTGCACAGTACAAGGAGGAAAAGGAAAAATCTTGAGGGTTGCAGAAGAAAAGTGTGGAATTTTGGAAAGCTGGGAGAGGATATGTTGCTCGAGAAACCGGCTAAGTGTGAGATCAGTGAAACTGATGCAAACGGTGATAGAACTTGACTATGATCACACACGAACACTTATTGATACAACATAGACCATCCTGAACATAAAAGGAATACTATGCTTGATGTAATAACCTTTGTGACAATAGTGTTGAAGTGAGTGTGAAACATGTCTATGTAATGAGAATAACCCATACGTAGAAGATTTTCCCTCGAAGAAGAACAACATTCCCTTTGCATGAAAAGCAATAATCCTGATGCCAAAAGATGACACATACTGCATAAAGATGACAGCATTAACAAATCTTAAAATCAAGGAGGGGCTTGAGATCATCAACCTACCAATAAGTGACCAAGGAATTATCAATCATAGGATCCAAGGTAGGCTCCAAAATTTTCATGTGAGCCAAAATTTTAGATGGCGGTTGTAGCCACTACAACATGTTCCAAAGAAGATTGTGTTGGATAGGGTTACAAAGTTCACTTCCATGTTTTGGAAGGAGCTATTCGCGAGCTTGGGAACAGAGTTGTCCTTCAACGCAACTTATCATATGTACACAGATGGACATACAGAGAGGTTCAATGGGATCTTAGAGGATAAGTTGAGGATGTACATGATGCACTAGAAGAAGAAATTGGAGTGTCTCCCATTGGCTGAGTTCACATACAAAAATGGTTATCAAGAGTCATTGGCGATGAGTCCTTTCGAGGCATTGTATGGATTGAGTTTTAACACTCCCATCAACTGGAGTGATCCAGTAAATAGGGTACTTATTGGACCGAATATGTTGGTAGACATGGAGTAGGAAATGCAGGTTATAAAGAAGAATCTAAAGGCATCACATGATAGACAAAAGATTTATCCAGATCAACATATGGTGTTCAAGGAGTTTCAGGTTGGGGAGCATGTGTAATTGTGCATCAAGCGTAAGAAAATATCTTTGAGGATTAGTTCATGTGCCAAGTTGGCACCATGATATTGCGAGCCTTTCGAGATCCTTGAGAGGATTGGACCAATGGCATATCAACTTGCACTGCCTCCAACATTGAAAGTCCATGATGTTTTCCATATTTCATTTCTTAAGAAGTATATAAAGGATGTTGATCATGTTATTGATTGGTCTGTATTGGAGGTGCAACAAGAAGGAGAGTTCCAGATGGAGCCTCAGTGCATATTGCAACGGAAACATCTCATGGTCAGGAACAGAGCCTTAGAGAAAGTTAAAGTGTAGTGGAAGCACTTTCAGTTTGAAGAAGCTACATGGAAGATGGCGGATCAGATGTGGGCCCTGTATCCTTCATTGTTTGTTGGTTGAGGCAAAGCGGTTTTGGTTTGATGTTGGCATATGTTTTGTTGACATTATGGTATATGTATGTATATGTATATGGATGTAAATACTGCCATGAGCTAAGTTATAAAGGTCCAATAAGCGATATGGGTGTCATGTTGTTATGGATGTTATATTGTCATGTTGTCAATTTTTTTTTCTTTTGAGTGGGTCTTTCATTGTAAATACTGCAATGAGCTAAGTTATAAAGCTCCATGGGAAGTATGTTTTCTTTTCAGAAGTTTTGTTGGGTTCATGGTGTGGTTTAACACTGAGCACAATGTTTAGCAAGAGGGAGGGTTCTATAACATCCCTGGTGAAAATTTCATGTAATAAAAGTTAATAAAGGAAAAATAAGACCACAGTTAAGGGACACTTATTCCAAGTTGAATGTTAGGAAAAGGTATCCTAGTGGGCATCACTAGATGTGTGTTTTGGCTAAGGAAAATTGGAAAAGGCTAAGGCAAAGGCATTAAAAGGCAAAAAGACATTTTTCACACATTTAATGATGAAAATAAAGGAAAATAGGACAAAAGTAAGGTGAAAGGTCACAGGTTGCATGTGAGGAGGAAATTGAAGGAAAATAATGGAAAATGAAGAAATTAGAGGCCTTATTAATAAAAAGACATCTGAGGATCAGTTGGGAACCTTTTGTCAATTCAATGTTGGAGCTCTCTCATTGTTCTCTCTCTCTTTCTTACTCTTGGCCACTTAGAGTTTCCTTGGAGCACTCTAGCTTTGGAACAAGGAAGGAAAGACAAGCAAATGGAAATGAGGGAAAGAAATGATCAAGGAAGAAGAGTAGTATCAGGCAACTTCAGCCAGAATACTTACAGGTAACCTTTTGCATGGGTGATTTCCTCATTGGTTTAGACATGCATAGATTTGCATGTTGGTGTATGGCTCTTTTGTTGTTGGTGGAATGGCTTTGTTGGGCTATGACAGTGGTTTTCAACCTAGTCTTTCCTTTTTCCAGATGCCATGGTGTTTGGATGTTTATTTCATTTTTGAGCTTTGGTTTGTCAAATGGATTTCAGAATTTGGGGCGAAGATGGTCTCAAGTTTCATTCCAAAAGGCCTAAGAGTCCCTTGATCGGTTTTGGCAAGATACAAAGTAAAGCCGAAGGGAGAAGTCTTGGTTTAGGGTTTAGTGATCTGGGTATGGATTGTGGTAAATCCTGAGAGACTAGTCTCAGTTTAGGGCCTAGTGATCCGAGATTGGATTGCGGTAAAGCTTGAGAGAAAAGGAAACAAAAAATATCTCAAGGATAGTGATGGCTTCTAGATGGCATTCCAAGTTCAGTTCGGTTGTGATCGGAGCACTAGTTTTGGTGTGATCGTGGTTTGGTGAGGGTGGAGGTCGTTTAACCTCTAGATTCCCTTGGTTGTACTTGGATTGGTTGTTCTATGAGATCCCACATTCATGCTTGGAATATGGCACAAGGGTGACTAGCTGAAAGAGAGATTTGGTTTAGCCATATCTATGGTCAGGTGGTACGTGAAAGTCTCAAACCTTTTTGGATTTGCCTATAATTAATAAAATATAAGTTCTCTTACTTTTGTAGTTGTTTATATGTGGATTTAATGGCTATCATATCTCTGATATTTATATGGTTTAATGCTGGTTATAAGCATGGTTATGTGGCTCGTTCATGTGATGGTTATTTCATGTATTTACTTGTAATAGTTAAATGGATGGATGCAAGACCTAATTGATGATATAATAGTCCAATGGAGAAGGAGGTGATCCTTCTAGTTATGTTTAGTTCTTTCAGTCATTTATGTTATGTCTTGTATCTTAGACCTGTAAGTTGCATTGATGCCAAGTGTTTGATAGAATGTTAGTCTTGGTTGGGGATGCTTAGGCCTAGTTCTAAGGTTGATTTTTGATTTATAAGCATGTTATCATGTCTTTGATGGATTCTGAAGGTTGCATCAAGTTATGGGAAGAGACTAGGATTCTAGGCTAGAAAAGTGGCTCAAATCTCAAGGTCCCTAGCACAGGTGTGCTGAGAAAAGTCCACAGTCACTAGCACAGAGGCCTATGAGAGTGAATTTGAGTTGTTGGTCACTATCTTGCCTATAAGATGAGAGTGACTTTGGGTTAAGATGCTTAAAACATCAGTGGGACCCAGGAATAGGATGTCTGAGTGGCTGACATGTCTCTTGGGCTTGTAATTGTTGATGTGGATGGGTTTGTTTGATGAGTTTCATTGATTCCATTTCCTTAAGGTCACCAAGGAGATTGAATCCCTTATAGTAACCTCTCTCATCACATGTTTGCCCGACTGGTTGGCTATTTGGGTAGACCTCGTAGGAGGGGATGTTACAGAATGTATAATTCCTGCCTAAGTTTTAGCTATTAGCCACCCTTTTTCTCTCTCATTTCCTTGTTAGTTGACTTCTAGTCCTATTTTTGGATTTTAACTAATATTTTTTTGAATTAGTGAGTTATTAATTAGCTCTAAGTGATTTCTAAATCCGTTGACCTCTATTTCATTCCATTGGATATTTTTCTAATTTTGGGGCTCTCAGTCTAACTTTATATTACTTGCCAACTAGGGAAAGTACTTTTGTAGTTACTTGAGTGCATGCTCTTGGAATCCCAACTTAGTTCGAATTCTTTTGCCTACTAGAGAGGTTAATAATGAGGTCATCTACAACATTAATATATCATCAATTATTCAACTCGTGTTTCTTGAGTAATTCAAAATTTCTCTTTGGTTTTTAGTGGATTTTATAGCCAATTTTTGCTCTCTTCTATTGCTTTGCAAGTAGTTAGTCTAGCATTTTTTCATGCCTAGATTCTGCATCTATGATTAGAATCCTACACTTTTACTTGAAAGTTACATTTGTTCATATAAGGGTAGGCCACAAAATTTGTTTCTCATGAGGATTAGTTGAGGGGTGCACAATAAAGTGATATTATTATTCCTTAGTAACTACTAGGCTCATAAAAAATGACAACAAATATTATTTAATGGGATATCCATTGTTGCACCAATTCCCCGCCAAGAAAAGTTAGATACTTGAAGGGCATAAAAATCATGGTACTCTTGGAAATACAATAAGGTAATTTTTGTGAGGTATGAGAAACATAACACCACTAGTATCATTGTTAAATGTTATAGTGAAAAAAAAGTAAAATTGAAAAGTATCAAAGAGAATTAACTTTAAATTGCATGATAATTTATTGAAGAAATCATTTGCATAATTTATGCAGTTTAGAGAGAAAAATAAATGAAATTGTAGTAGCATAAATAAATATATGGAATAAACTAGTACAAATGATCCATGACTTTTTTGCTATGGATGTGTTATTAAATTACATATAATAGAGCACTTAAAAACCATGGAACATAAGAATATAAAATGAAGATAAAAAGACATAATCATGCATGAGATCAAGACATAGAGATTTGATTATGGAGTTCATCCAATTTGGCCTATATCTCTAGGCCCTGTTCAATAGTGGGGAAGCCTTCATTCATTAAGTGGCAGAAAAAGAGATAAAAGTACAAGCAACATTCATTTAAAATTCTTATACCTCCAAGTTGGAAGATGGACGAAGAATGGAGAGTCTAGCTTTAGAAACAAAAAGTACCCCTGAAATCTTGGTGAAAAAATCATGCAATATCGCCTATCCGAACACCCAATTTGGAGAAATGAAGCTTCCGCAGCCTCTCAGAACCTCCCTGTTGCTAAATGTGAGGTCCCAACCTACTTCCAGGTTAGGTTACTGCTTTACACAATGTGTTTTGAACTATCATGCAAGTCTCCCCCTTTTTTCCTGTGCAGATCATCCATTATATAACCTTGATCAGTCGATTCCTCAATCCCAGGAAGTTCCAATAGAGGACAAGTTTAGCAATGATTTGTTTCCATCAGAGGATCTCAGGCCTAGACTAGTATGCGGTAACAACCTATTTAAACATAAAATAAACCTCTTAACCACACGTTAATCTCTTAACCTGACAGTCTTAACATTGGTGGTAATAATCCATAGGTGCAGATAGCCTTATTACAAATCATAATCGGCGTTTTCAATCAGCGGACAGTGCTGACCTTTGCAACAAGAAATATGCAATAAAGGCGGACCTAACAGGCTATTAAACCTAGTGTATAATATATTGGATTCGAAAACCATCACAAATCACAATCGAAGGGAATCAGAGGGCCTTATGGTTTGTGAATACGGTGTGTACGATATGTGATTACGATATCGCAATCACATCCTTGACTGCCGAGGGTCAATTCTGTAACTCTTCCCCTTTGCGATGTGTGATCATATCGCAACCTTGATCCTGCCGGGGCCATTTCTTTACTATCAACCTCTTCTAATTTGCGATTTCAAAATGTGAGACCAATGGCATTCTGCCACTTGGTGCTTCCCCATTTGCCAAATAATTATGCCACGTCACCTTCTACTGCCACGTATCCAAGTCAAACCTAAACTTTGACTTGCTCTAACTTCTTAATATGAGCTCGGATTCAAGTGTCATTTGCATCATTAGAATTATGATGACGAGCACTTTGATCTGATATTAATTTTATCCAAATTATGCCACTTTGAGTTTTGAGCCTTTTTACCATGTCGCTCGTACTTTTTAGAGATCCACCTGGATAAATCCTCCTAGATCCCCCTGGATCAATCCTCCCCACTAAGAGAAGCTTTTTGTCCTCCAAAAGAATTAAATAATCTGCAACTGCTCTGTACATTGTGTGCACCACAAGTGTCCTGACAGGTTATTTTTCCTTCTCCTTCACCTTTGTCCTTTGGAGCCATGAGCGATTTGCTGACACCTGCATCCCCTGCAAACCTGTAGTACAATATCTTGCAAATTACATGTTTCGCTACATGACCAAAAAAAATGAGCCAAGCATCCCATACTTACCACGAGTTTATAACACATACTCTGTGGTCAAGTTTACATAAAAATGGAAACAATACTCCAGCTATCAATAGAAGGCCAAACATCATTGTTAATTCAACAAGCGATGGAAAACACATCATCACTACAACACATGATTTACAAAAATAAGGCCAAACACTATTTTTGCTTTAACAAGTGATGGAAACACATCATCACTTTCGTAGTTTAAAATGCAACACCAATAAGGCAATGACATTCTACCACACCTAGAAGAACCATCTCTCACTTATCAAAGTGACTGGGTCATCTCCTTGTGGCACATTCACTATTCAAACAATTGTTTCACCTAGTTCATCCACAGATTCTTTGTCCTTACAACGCTACTCTGGATGGAGCCTCTAACAGATGGCCTTTGATGACCACCTTTGTCGCAATGACTACAATAAGCCTTCTTCCTCCAAATCTGCTTTACCTTCTTCTTCACCTGTTGTTGAGGGGGTCTTTCACGCCTCATCCTTTTTCATGTTGCTATTCTCCTCCAACACTTATCAAACACATGGTTATAAAATCTGCAGAAACTACAAGTCCTTCTATGCCATGATTTATGTTCATTATTAACAATACGGTTGTAATCAAAATGAACATTAGAATGTTGAGACTTTTTATACCTTTCTTGTTGGTCTCTAGTATGATCATAGAACGAGAGCTTGCCTCATCTCTTTCTCTACAATGCATACTGCCATAGGTTGATGCTGATGTGTTCCCATGATCCTCTTTCCTCGACGATTTCAATAATGTCGTGGAAGCTTTTGACATATTTGTGCACTATCCTTCAATGCACCCCAACCTTGTGAATCAAGGTCTTTTCTCAACCTCCAATGGTTGAGTTATGCCTTGGTTATTAACACCAAGTCCTTCTTCTTCCTTGTACCTCATCTCAGAAAAGAGACTCATGGTTGTCCTTGTAATGGGTACTTCCACAGTTCCAATAGAAGTGATATCATGCGAAGACGAAATTGAACAGAAATCAACATCTTTTACCTCCACTGTCGATTTGGAAAGAATTGATGAGGGCTTCTCATCATCTTTCATTGATGGTTCATTGGTTGTTTTGGCGCATTCCCAAACTTCCTTCCTGACATATCCAAGTCCTGTATGTTAGGGTATTTCCTCTACTTGGATGGGGTTTATGATGCCCTGTCCATTAATGCCAAGGCCCTTTCCCTGATAACCCATTCTCTTTAACAGTTTGGACCTGATTCTTGTAGTATGGTTTTCAAAAATGGCAAAATCATCATCAGGAACAATACACGGAGTTGAAGAATTGCTTTTTACCTCACGGGGGTCACGCTGCATCTTTTCCAAGGCCTCATCCTTATCTTGAAGTTGGTGTAGCGACCTTTGTTTCTCCTCTTTCTCTTCATGTAGAAGCCTCCTTAATTCAGCAAGCTCTGCTTGAAGACCCTTGTCGTTGCACTTCAATTCTTCCAGCGCCTCATTTATGGCTCACAACTGAAGTTGCAATCGCTACTTTTCCTCTCTCTCTTCTCGCAGTAGCCTTCTTAATTTAGCATTCTCTTCTTTAATTCTTTGGTTAATATCCTCATTCGAGGAAGGTGGTGAATAAGATGCATAAGCACCGAAAGATGTGGATGACGCATCGCTCTCTGATCTCTCAGTCTCCTCCTCTCTTCTCTTCTCGTACACACCATACATGATGTCCACCATTTTGGACATTCGCAAGAAGGTCTCGTGCATTTCTTTATCATTCTCCATGGATTCACACTCGGTCATTCATGCTCGCAATTCTTAACAACAACACGACCGCTTCTCTTCCCAATGAGCTTCAATGTCAACCATGTCTCATCTTCGTGATGCATGTCCTTTGAGGCTTATTTCTGGTTAGTGTACTTATGCAATTCACATCAACTAAGCCCTGCTCTAATACCACTAGATCCAAGATTTTTTTTCTATGGATGCGTTATTAAATTACAAATAACAGAGGAATTAAAAACCATGGAACATAAGCATATAAAACGAAGATAAAAAGACATAATCATGCATGAGATCAAGACACAGAGATTTGATTATGGAGTTCATCTAATTTGGAATACATCTCTGGACCCTGCTCCATAGCACCTCAACAGTGGGGAGGCCTTCATTCATTAAGTGGCATAAAAAGAGATAAAAGTACAAACAACATTCATTTACAATCCTTATACCTC
This sequence comes from Pinus taeda, assembly GCA_000404065.3. Taxonomy (NCBI): domain Eukaryota; kingdom Viridiplantae; phylum Streptophyta; class Pinopsida; order Pinales; family Pinaceae; genus Pinus; species Pinus taeda. Next base: position 7,567 of record APFE030668056.1, on the reverse strand, counting down.
CAAGCTGGAATCTAGACGAAGAATGGAGAGCCCAGCGTTAGAAACAGATAATACCCTTGAATTCGTGGAGAAAAAATCATTCAGAATCACCTATCTGAACAACGAATTCGGAGAAATGAAGCTTTTGCACCCTCTCGGAACTTCCTTGCTGCTCAAGGTGAGTTCCTGACTTGTTGCCAGGTCAGGTTACTGTTGCACACAATGTGTTCTGAACTATCATGCCAGTCTCCCCCTTTTTCCCTGTGCAGACCATCCATTATATAACCTTGATCGACCAATTCCTCAATCTTGGGTAGTTCCAACAAAGGACAAGTTTAGCAATGGTTCATTTCCACTAGATGAAATTGGGCTTGGAATAGTACATGGTAACAACCTGTTTAAACATAGCATAAACCTCTTAACCGTACGTTAATCCATTAACCCAATAGTTTTAACATCGGCGGTAATAATCCATGGGTGCAGATAGCGTTATCCTAAATCGCAATCGGTGTTTTCAATTGATGGATAGTCCTGACCTTTGCAACAAGCAGCCTATAATAAAGGCAGACTCGATGAACTATTAAACACAGTGTGTAATATATTGTATCCGAAAACCATCGCAAATCGCAATCGGCGGGAACCGACAGGTCTTATGGTTTGTGAATGCGGTGTGTGCGATATGCGATTGCGATATTGAAATCACATCCCTGACTGTCGGGGGCTGATCTGTAACTCTTCCCCTTTGCAATGTGTGATCGCATCGCAACCCTGATCTTTTCGGGGCCGATTCTTTATCGTCAACCTCTTCCAATCTGTGATTGCAAAATGTGGGACCAATGGTAGCCTACCACTTGGCGCTTCCCCATTCGCTGAAGAATTCTACCATGTCATCTTTTCCTGCCACCTGTCCAAGTCAAACCTGAACTTTTACACTTCTTCATATGTGCTTGGATTCGAGTGTCGCTTGCATCATTAGAATCATGATGACGAGCACTTTGATCTGATGCTAAGCTTATCTAGATTCTGCCAGTTTGAGTTTTGAGCCTTTTTACCATGCCACTGGTACTTTTTAGAGATCCAACTGGATCCTCCCAGATCAACATAATAAGGGAAATAATCTAGCTAATTAAGAAAAATAAATACACTTAGAACAACTCAATTTGGATAATTTCCTAGAGTTGCTCAAGGGTTTCTATCTTCAATTACATTTTGTTATTATTTCCCATTATCTTTAATTATGAGAAGAAAACTCTTTACCTTCTATTATGAAAAGCATTTAGCATTGTTCTATTATGGATGATGGGAATTTGCACTTGAGCTCTATTCTAGCTATAGTTCAAACCCTGCTCCAAACTATAAGTTTATGTATGCAAGGATGGCTTTGGCTTTCTTCCTCTCCATAGTTTAACTAGGGTTGCTAAATTCAATTAAATGAAAGTACGTGTAAATATACCTATGTTAGGACCATGAAAATAACTCCAGATATCACTTTAATGTAGTATTCAAGAGCTCTCACAATACTAAAATCAAACACATTTTTTGTTTAGACAATTTGAATGTGTTAGGTAGTGAAAGACATTTTCCACTTTTATAAGTGCAAGTATAGAGTCAATCATGTTGCAAAAAAATGGTGCCTTCTAGTTTAAATTGAGCCAAAATATATAGTGGAATTGATCTTTTCAGTACAAGAGATTCAATGTTATGGACCACTTCTAGTAAACCTTTTTTTTCCACCTACCAATTTTAAAAGAAAATATTCAATATATAATAGACTAACAAGTGTATATATATTAAAAAAAATAACATTTTGAAAATATGTTTTCATTTAATTAAATTTCCTTTAATAACATTCTTTTTTATTTTTCAAAGTTTAAGGTGATTAATTGAATATAGATATTTTCCCCTTATATTAAAAAAAAAAAACTCTAAATTGTACATGAAATACACTTACTTTTCCTAGAACTTACTATTAATAATTTTCTAATGACAAAAGAATTGAGCATTACACACACACTTGGCAAAAGTGAAACTTGCAAGTAGTGGACCACTTCATTATAAGATATTTTCATTCAAAAATCGCAAGACATGAAACCCAAGACGAAGAACAAAAAAGAAATGTGAGTGATGTTGAGATTGAGATTGATCACCCAATTAGAAATTCTAGCAGGTTTGATAAGTGGAGGAAGGTAATGCGATTCAAGAAACCAAAAAGAGGGTCCAAAGGTGGTATGCAATCCAACTTAAATAAAAGGAAGGCATACCAATTTTCCTTTTAATGCTTGCAAGTGGAGTAATCACTTCTCAAAATATACAATTCCAAGTGAGTGATGAGGATACTAGATTAGGTGATCTCAAGCTTCCTAAAAATGGTTCATGAATTTGGAAATGTATTATAAGAAGCCTAATTCTAAGAAAATTAATGGAGATGTTAGCCTTTATGAGAACAAGCTAATGAACCAAAGGGATTAATGGATAAACACAAGGAAACCATGATAATTAAATTAATTAATAAACATGTAGAATAAATTAGGATTATTTAATGGGAGATGGACAATAAGTCATACACAAGAAAAGTTATACTGACATAGTTGGGTTAAACCAAATATTAATATAAAAATCATGATTTAGTGAGATTTGCATAAGGTATTCCCAACAAGGAACAAGAATGCAAAAGATAGTAATTTATCAAATGAAAATAAAATGAAGAATCTAAATCAATTTTGGCACTTGAATAAAATCTTGATTCTCTAACATCATTGTAAGGAAATGATTTTGTAGATAAAGGAATGTTTTTTTAGAGAACTTGTACTACAACATTTTCTTGAACAATGTCAATATAGGCTCATAAGCAACCTAAACTTAAGCATATTCAATTACGTAAAGTACTTAATCTAAATATAAATCTAATCACAATAGGATGCCCACCAATAAAGAAATATAACTACAAGGAAATTGGTATCTAACATAAAAGAAGCAACCATTTATATTAAATATAAAAGTGTTATGTCGCAATTAATATTCACATTATAAATGTGCATACTTAATGTTTGATATTCATATTTGATAGAAAATAGATACATTGGTATACGAAAAATTGAAATTGAAAGCACAAATGGCCAAGTTAAAAATTAGAGATGTAGCCTTTCTTTTGTAGTTACTAATTTTTGAACTTAGTGGAAATTCTTCTATCCAAATAAGGCGTCACATCCAACACTGGATTTATGAAGCTAAAGAATATCAAAGAAAGTATCTCTACAAAAATCATCCTTACCCATTTTTATAATGCTTTAGAATTTTTCTCTTACTTTTTGGATAATAGAATTGTAGGAATGCCCTTATATGATATTTTTCAATGACATAGATATGGTGATGATGTATGTATGACAATTTATGTTTTTTTTAATGTATTTGTGAAGCACAGGGGAGCAAGAATAGGTTTTATTAGTGCTAGGTCATGGTCTCTTCACAATCTTTCATGTTTATATTCAACCAACACATATCATGGAATGCAGTATTACAAATTTAGACTTTGTAATAGTAATATTACTTTTTGAAGTGTCAAATTTCCAAAAAACCTCATCCCACCATTATTGAACATAGAATACATATCTAAAATGCACCATTATGAAACACACAATTACATATCTAAAAGACATAGAAGATTCTTTTGGTAAACCATTCACATAACAATGTCACCTTCTAGAAGAGGAATGCATCAAATAAAAGACAGAAGATTGTTTCGGTAAACCATGAAATCATAGGCGTTGTCTACCAAGGCCACAATCATGTTCGAATGAAGGAATTCTCACTGGAATCTAGTAAAAAAATTTCAAAAAATCCAATCCTTAAAGTGTTTGAATCATTTTTTTTTTATGGTGGAAATGGATTTAACACCATCAAAAACCCCTAGGCACCCAAAATCCTGAAGCTTGATAGCTATAACAAAGATTTCCAAAAATTTATGCCGGATTTTATAACAAAAATTTCCAAAAATTTATGCCAGATTTCTTCAAAATCATGATAAAATTTCCATTATTTTCATGACAAAATCCTAATCTTTTTAGACCATATCACATCACAATATCAACATTTAGAAGAAAAACATCAAATAAAAAAGTAACATCATCCTATTAAAATAAAAAAACATCATATTAAAAAAACAAAAAAAATAACTTGGTTAATATAAAATGCAACTAACCCCACAATGTTTAAAAGTTGTTGGTAAATTTATATTTAAAACTGATAAGTGAGTCCATTTCATCCTGTTAACTTCTTATGATTATTAACTATTTTACACCTTTATGAAAGTTAGCTAATTAACAATGCATGTTGTTAGTAAACAAAAGGGAAAAATTTATGCTTAATCAATTTTAGTTAAAAAAAAAAAAATATGATTTCCACTTTGATGACCTCTATGCAAGACTCTTGGCCTACCGTGGACAAATTAAAATAAAAAAAATTAAAGTGAAATCGAGGATAAAAGAAGAAAGACAAAAAGCACAAATCTAAACTGAAAAAGGCAACAGAAAAAAGGAAAAAAAAACATAAATCTAAATAGAACGTATCGAGAAAAAAAATAAGAAAGTATGGAAAAAAGCAAAAATCAAAACGTGGGGGTGCTTTTTGGACTTGGTGAGCGGACTCATTTTACATCGCATAAGATAAGCCTTTGGTCTCGCATAAGTATCCGTTGAAAGAGGGTCTATATCTACATTCATTCAATTTCACAGAATTTCAAACATATTTTCTCCTCCTCCCTCCTTTATCCACGGCCAGGATGTCTCTGTGTGGTATGGTGTGCTTCCTCTATCCATGGCCTTATTATGTTGGCTGTCTCTGTGCGGTATGGTGTTTGGCTTACTATGTCTGCCAGATTGGCTGTCTGTGTTTGAGTCTTTGTGTTGTATGGTGTTTGAATTTGTCTGTGTTTGAGTTTCTGTGTTGTATGGTGTTTGAATTTGTCAGTGTGTTTGTGTTATGTGGGTTTATGCGAGAGAGGAGGAAGAGGGAATTCGTTTTGTAACATTTCTCGGAGAAAACAACTTCAAGGGCAGGGCAATTGGATTTGGTTCATCCCTTGCAGTTACTGAAGGTTTCTGACATTCAGGTATATTTCATCTGATCTCTGGTATGAGAAGCAATTTCTTTATTATCTACTTTCTTTCCATTTACATTGAAATTTTCTTGTGATGAAGATAGCAACCACCACATTTGAACTATGTTTTATTTGTTGCTATTATTTCTTCTCCTCGAGAAGCAAATTCTTTATTATGGACCTTCTTTCCTTTTGTACTGAAATTTCTTTTCTTGTGATGAAGATAGCAATCGCCATTTTAACTCTGTTTTATTTGTTGTTGCTATAGCAATCGTCATTTGGACTTTGTTTTATTTGTTGTTGTTATTGTTCAAACCCTGCTTTAATGTACAATTACAGTTATGTCTAAATGGTTCCATCTTTGTTCAAACCCTATTCCAATGTATAACTTCGGGTATGCAGAGATGGCTCTAGCTCTTTTCCTCTCAGTGATTTAACCCAATTTAACTAGGTTTACTAAATATAGCTTCTCGTTAACCCAAATTCAGGGTGTTTAACATATTTGATTTCTATTAATCATATTGCATCATTAAATCAAGTTTTACGTTTAACCGAACTATGTCGCCTTCCTTGCGAATGACTGTTTTTCTTCCATTAGATTAACCCTAATTTAGTAATTTCTTAATTAATTTATGAAGCCTGTTTACCCTGTGTTTAGCAGTTAGTCTCTCCAATTCATTAATTTGCTTCCTCTGTAAGTTGAAATGCATGTTCTGCTCTACTTGTCTTGTTTTGGCTAATAGGAATGAAAAGCTTATTGCAGATTGGTGCACTTGTAGTATGGTCTTTTCAGCCTCGTCACCATAAAGACTACCATCTTCATTAATTTCCTTAAATTCAGGCTTTTTCTTGATGCATATTGGTTTGAGAAACTTGAGGTCTAGCTGGGAATCATTTTTGGAAAGCTTGAGGTCATCAGATCTAGTATCGCCGCCCCCCCACCTCGGCTGCTGGGTTCTAAGCAGTGCTTACTCCTCCTGCCAGCATTACCAGGCACATTGCCATGCCCTTTTTCATTAACTTGGATTTGCATATCAATTTCTGTCTTCTTGGTCTCTGGGATCTCCGTCTTTTTATCAAATCTGGGATCTCCGTCTTTTTATCAAATCTGCTTGAATTTCCAATTGGGTGATCAATCTCATTCTCTGGAATCTGTCTTTTGACATCTCTGTCTTCTTATCAAATCTTCTTGAATTTCCAATTGGGTGATGATCTGAATCTTAGCATCATTCTCACTTCTTTCTTCTTCTTGTGCCTAGTTCGTGCGATTCTTGAAGATGGACGTGACCACTCTTTCGATGGGTTTAGAGTGGCCCTACACGTGACCAACAAACCATTCACAGAACCGAACCAATGGGTTTGGAGTCGAATCTGTGACCAACAGAAATGAGTAGTCACGCTCTGCACAGTGCCAGCTGCTCTTAGAATTACATTAGATTACCCTCATTGCTATCCAATCCCTCCTCTCTCTTTCACAGATAAATCATTAGAAGGTTTGGACCTCTTAAATTTCTCCTACAGTCATAGACGTGAGCTCTGTTCTATTCTGGCTAATGTTACTACCTGGTCAAACCCTACCCCAAGTTACAACTCACGCACAGATGTGTTTTAATCTTGGTTTTTATTAACCAATTTTACTCATGCTTATGTTACTACCTGGTCAAACCCTACCCCAAGTTACAACTCACGCACAGATGTGTTTTAATCTTGGTTTTTATTAACCAATTTTACTCATGCTTATATTAAAGTTATAGGTACACACAGATTGTTTTGATTGAGTTCTTATTAAAACAATTTAAATATTGTGTATATTAGATTTATTTTTTCATTAAACCTCCGGCATATAAATTAATTTTTTCATTTAAATCGACAATAATTTCTAGTTAAACTCCTGCCTCTGGCCTGTTAAATTAGTTTTGTGGATTACGGTAAGTAATTTTATTAAGATAAATTTAATTAGTATGTTTGTTACAGTTTAAGTGGGCCTAATGGTTAAGAACATGCTTTTTTTCTTAAAAAGTTACAGGTTCAAAATCAGAAAAATAAAATATGTATTTTATAAATTTGACAGTCAAATTGCTTTTATCATTAATTTAACAACCACCATATTTTATAAATTCAGATATTAAGTTTTTAAATTGAATCAAATATACAAAACTAATTAGGAAAAATATATTCTAATTACTTAATTCCTTCTGTTTTAATTGTCTACAAATATTTCTAAATATTTTTAGAAAATTTGTAATTATATATGTTCCCATAATAAATAATTTTTGTATAATATTATACGTGGCAAGATAGATACAAATTGATTCTGCCCTGCAGTAATATCTCCTTACTAGTTTTATACATAATATTATGTCTCCCAAAATCAATTTATGCATGATATTATTTTCTTATTTACCAAATTTGACTTTTAATAAGTTTCTTGGTTGTTTGTAATTGTCTGTAAATATGGTTAAAGTATCTGTGTGAATTATTAAAGATTTCTAA